>PISX010005191.1:0-110642 GCA_004024625.1 Mellivora capensis | reverse complement strand
GTGAGGGCAGGGAGCCACCAGGGGAAGCTGGTGCTGGGCTCTGCTGGGGTGGTGGGGGACTCTCATGGAGGGGCGAGTACCTCCCCGCCTCCCCACCACCCACCTCCCACCTCCCCAGCCCTGGGCCCCTCTAGGAGCACCACGACCCAGAACGGAGGAACTCTCACTGGTTCTTGGGTCTTTGAAGGTAGCCGAGTATTCCTAGGAAGGCGTGTTTTGTAACCAGTGTGGGAATTGTGTTGCTTTTTCCGGCAGGAAGGGAAAGAGTTTGCGGAGAGCAAGAGGCTGCTGTTCATGGAGGCCTCAGCCAAACTAAACCACCAGGTGACCGAGGTCTTCAACGCCGTAGGTGAGTGGTGGAGCCCCCAGAAGAACCGGGGTGGGGGTGGGGCTCAGCTCTGGCTTTGCTTCTTGGCTCTCCTTTCTGGTATCTGGGACCCAGCAGAGTGTCTCCAGGGGCCTGAACTTGGTGGCTCTGCGTAAACATCAGGGAGGGTGGGACCTGGGACATCCTGATGGGCTTTCTCCCATACCACTCTCCTCTGCCCTTCGCAGCCTGGGAGCTCCTGCAGAGAGAAGAGAGGAAGGAGGGTCCACAGCAGCGAGGAGATGCAGGGCTGGCTCTGAATGAGGCATCTGCCGGGCAGGCCAGATGCTGCCCCCACTAGCAGCAGCCACGTTAGGGTCGGGGGCCTGGCAGGATGTCCCCCAGGCCCAGAGGCTCAGCAGGGGGAGCCACTGCCTCCACCAAGGATCTGAGTCACCGTCAGACAGGCTTGTTCCCTGAGTCCCAGAGGTTCTGGAAGCTGGCATCCCCCAGTGTTCCCACTTCCCAGAGCCGGCGGGAATCGTTCAGGAGAAGATCTGGGGCTAGAGGGCTTCTAGGGCTGATACAGAGAACGTTCACCTTTTAGCATTTGTGGGCCCTGCCCCTGGGCTCCCAGGGAAGCTGTGCTTTTAATTCTTACCAAGGTCAAAGTGACTCGGCAAAACCTTTCCAAAGCTTGGGCTGCATTTCTGCCCCGAGCACACACTGTACTTTGGCCTCATGGGAAAAAACCCACAAGGAACATTCTAAACATAAAGATAAGGAAAAGGAAACACCTCCCTGGTTCCTGGAAGATTAAAGTCCTATAACCTGGCACACACTAAAACCAAGATAAAAATCTGTAACTTTCTGGAATGTCCTTTGTCGCGATGATTTGTAACTCTTTATGCAGAAGACATATACGAGCCTGTGCCGAATCTTCCTGGGAGCATGCTCTCCTTCGTGAAGGTTGTGTGTCCTGGGCAGTGGTCTCCACTTGGGTTCCAAGAAAACGTTTTTCCTTTTCTCTTTAATGTTTCAGAAAAGGTTTGTTCAATTTTCATTGATGGGAAGTGGTGTCGGCCCTCCCCCCACCCCCTGACATTGATGCCTGATGCCCAGGCCAGGTGCGCCTGCCCTGGCCCGGATGGCTATCCCCTCTGCAGTCTCACTGTCCATCTGGGGCTGGGCCCGCCTGGTTCTTGGAGTTGGGGGAGGAGGGGACAGGCCCGCATGGAGGTGACAGTGCCGGGAAGATCATGGGGCTGCGTCCACTTCTACATCTCAGGGCGGTGGCCCCAGGAGGGACAGCATCTAATGGGACAGCTGGGGTGGGGTTGGGGGTGGGGGGCCAGCCCCTCCACCCTCTCTTTTCCTGGCTCTGAGTTCAGCCGGTGATGCTTGTGCCAAGGGAGCCTGAGGACTTCCGGCCTGTGGTGTGAGCGGAACTGCCCATATGTCTGCAGACATCCAGCCGCTTTCTCTGAGCTGGTGTCACTGAGTTTGCAAGGCTGGAGTTTGTATGGTGCGTGTTCTAGGAGGGCTTGTCCCGAGTAAATGAGGAGGTGGGCCCAGGCCCAGACTGTGGCTCAGGGCCACGGGACACTTCTCCAGCAGGACAGGGGTAAAGCATCCTTTCACGCTTACTCTGAACTCCTGGCATCCACGAGGGGCGTGCCAGCGTTTCTAGGGGCTCCTCTGCATTGGTTCTCTGCTCGCGTCCACCTGCCACAGACCTATCATCCCAGCCGAGGGCCCAGACCTTTGGTTGGGGTCCAGTGGACAGGGAGCCCTGAACTGATCGGGACACACCCCGACATTGGCTAGGACCCGTCCAGCTGGGGTCGCCTCAGCGTGGCTGTATCCTGCCAAAGGTCAGGGCTCCCAACAAGGCTCCCTCCTACATTCTGGCCTCTAGTTCCTACCTCATCCTGCAGGTCTGGGACCCCTTGCATTCCAACCTCAAGATCATGGTATGTCTTCCCAGACAAATGCAGGTTTCCCAAGGCGTCTCTTGTCATGCTTGAGAAAAGCTAAAGGATAAATACAGAAATAAAAGCGTCTGAGAGGGCCTGCTTCCCAGATTTCCACTCACGCTATTTTGTTCCTTAAACAATTTCATTGGTGACAGTTTCTGACTGTAGTCAAGCTGCACGCTGTTTCATATTATTCCCATGTAGATGAAATACGTGGGGGTGAGTCCCCAGGGTGCCAGGCTGTGTCTAGTGCTCCCCCCACCTCCTGGCTGCAGCAGGCCCAGGACCCCTGGTGCCCACCTGGTGGGTCCCACCTTGGAGGTGGCAGGAGGCTGAGGTCACCCATGGCCACTAGGTGGCGCTCCAGCACCACTCAGGACAAACCCTGGGGCTCAAGGGCACAGGGTCCCTGCCTTTGCTCTGCTAAATGCCAGGCTTTCAGAGAAATTTCCCATGAGTTGATTGAGGCAACAGGAAGTGGGGGAAATAAGGATGATGTGTGTAGGATGCCCACATATCTATGCCTGTTTCCCTCCCGTTTTGTCAAGTTCGTATTACTGTGCTAGAATTTATTGTTAGAACATATCCTTGGACGGATTTCCACCAGGCATCCTTCTCCGTGCCCCTACACTGGATGGGGTGCCTTGTGCTTCTGGAGCTCAGGTTCCCCATCGCCCGGGATGTGATAGCTCTTCACCCTCTCCTCCGCCCTACCAGGCAGGTGGCTCAACCCTGCATTAGAATCACCTGGGAGCCTCCTTCGGCTGCACCTCTGGCCCACCACCTGCCCTGGTTCCATGGGTCTCCAGGGAGCTTGCGCCCTGGGCATTTCTATCCCTCCCCGGTGAACCTAATATTCTGGCAAGATGGGCAACGGCCCCGAGGCCAGAGGCTCTATTCTTCCTTCTGTGGGGTGCTCAGTGCCTGGCAATATCGGACACATGTCAGGGGCTCAACCAATGTGTGTCCAGCAAGAGGAAAGAAACTATTCCTTCTCCCGAGACCTAAAGGGAAGGCAGGCTCTCCAAAACCAGCCTCCATCACAACAGACAGGGGTTTCTGGAAGGTTCTCTGTGCCATGCTTTGCCCACTTCATGTCAGCTCCATCCTGGAACCTGTGATGGGGGGTAGGGTGGGCAGTGGGCGTGGAGCACGCAGAGAAATGCATTCCCCATGACGACTCCTGGGAGAAGTCGTCTGCATTGGCCTCGAGTCCCCATGGGGGTCAGTCTGGGAGGCCCCTGTCCTGCCTGCCATGGGAAAGCTGCTCCTACCCGGCTCAGTCTGGGTCTGTACCTGGGTCCTCTCTGGAGCTGGGGGAGGTGTATGCCCCCTTGTAGGTGGTGGGGGCAGGAGGCTCCGGGGGTTGAGACAGGGCCCCTCGGAGGAACCCTGCCGACCGGCCTGCGACCTTACCCCTTCTCTGTCTTCTGCTTCTGTGGGAGGTGTCTCCTCCAACCCCATTGGAAGGGTCCCCTTTACATGGTCGGAAAGAAAACCCCAGGCCCAAGGAGCCACTGAAATTAAGGCATCAGTAAAGCCAGATTTCATCCTCATCCCAACCGCAGTTTCTGCCCCTTCTGGAATGTGACCTTCAGCCTGCAGCACTGGAATTTCCTGGAGGCAATCCTCTGAGAGACCTTTTCTCCCTTACCAGGGCGACCTCACCTCAACAAGACTAATAAACTCTGTAAGACAAAAGGAGCCTTCTCTTTGCCTTTCAACACCTTTCCTTCTCTGCACCTTGACAGAACCTCTCTCTACTGGCTAGACTGGATGTGGCCCCATTCATGAGTCGCTTAATAAAGCCAGTTAGATCTTCAAATGTTTGCATTTTTTTTTTTTTTAACAGCCCAGAGGACATGACTAGGATCCATTCTTCTTCTTCCAAAATGTATTCCCAGGGTGCCCGGGGGCTCAGTCCGTTGAGCCGTCTGTGTCCGATTCTTGATCTCAGCTCAGGTCTTGATCTCAGAGTTGTGAGTTCAGGGCCCGCGTCGGGCTCCTTTTATCCTCTTCCTGGAGCTCCCACTGGACAAACTGAGGACAATCTGAGCACCCAAAAATTATTTGTAAGTGTTGAACAGAGAGAGAGAGAGAGAGAGAGAGAGAGATACCTCCTTTAGAAGAATACTGGTAATAAATGTGGAAGGAATTGGAGAATTTTCCTGGTGCAACGCGCTGGTGAGGACATGGGCTCCCAGTGGGGATGTTCAGTGGGTGCTTAGATCCTTGGCTGGGGGCTCTGGGTAAACTGGCTGCTCCTTCAAGCATACAGTGAGGGACAGGAAGACCCCTTATAGCCGAGATCCTCCTCCATGGGAGGGTCGGCCCCAGCATCTGTCCGAGTGGGGCCCGGACTGTCCATCAGATGATGCGGGACAGAAGGGACACAGAGCCCTGGTGTCTCCAGTGAGTAACCCATCAGACCGAGGCCCTGTCTTTCCCTCTCAGACCACAGGAAATGTGGGGACGGAACAGGAACAAGGTAACCACCCTCTGGGTAATAATCCACACATCACACCCCATATCATTTCACAGGATAACGCGTCTGGGCTCTTGTAAAAGTCAATGTCATGACAAAATAAGGTCGGGGACTAAGGAGCAATGCCTAACAGCAACAGTGGATTTAGGTTGCAACCTGGTTTCAAAAAAAAAAGAAAGAAAGAAAACAAGACAGCCAAGACTTTCTGGCCCTGGGGATTTTTGAATATGGACTAGAAATTAGTTGATATTACAGAATTATTAAAAAATGAATTAGGGTCAATAATTTTATGGTTATGCAGGAGACTATCCTTATTTTGAGGAGGAACATGTGGAAACATCTAGAGGAAATGTCAGGACGTCTACAACTCACTTCCAAATGGGAAGAGGGAGAGAGAGAGAGAGAGAGAAATGCGATAATAATGGTTGAAACTAAGTGGAGGGTGTGTGGATGCTCATTAGGCTACGTTTTGAACTTCCTTGTGTGTTTGAAAACTGTCATGATTAAGTTGTAGGAAACATAAAACCTCCCGCCCCTTCCTCCCTCTGGGACACAGAAGAGGTGCCGGAGTCTGGAGCTGCCCAGCCTCACGCCCTTGTGTTGTCCTGTCTGAGCTTCACCCTGAACTGTGAACTCTTCTCTGAGAAAGTGTGCAATTCAGTGGTATTAGCCCATTTAAACTGTTCTGCAACCACCACCTGAGTCCGGTTCCAAGGCATTTTCATCCCATTAAGCAGTTACCCTGACAACTGGCGATGACTCTTTTCTGCACATTTTCGTGTAGATCAGATCTTGCACGATGTGGGTTTCTGTGTCTGGCTTTTTCCACCTAGCATCATGTTTTCAAGGACCCAAACTGGAGCATTCAGTCCAATTCCGTCCCTTTTTATGGCCATAATCCGTGGTGGCTGGACCATGTTTTGTTTATCTGTTTATCCCTGGCTGTGTATTTGGTGTTTCTACCTTTCTGCCTCTTGTGAATTGTGCCGCTGTGAACATTTCTGTATAAATATTTGTTTGAACACCTGTTCTCACTTCTTCTGGGGACGTACCTGGGAGCACTGTGGGTCATATGGTGACTCGATGTGTAACTTTCTGAGGACATGCAGACTGTTCTCCTGGTTGCTCGCTCTTCAGGCCTGGGCCAGCACCTGCCTGCCTGGGGCTCAGTCCTCACCCCTCCCATCCCTGCGCTCACTGCACCCTGGGGAGGTGCCCACGTAGCAGGTGCTCATCCCTGGGAGAGCTAACCTCTGCCCTCCCTGGGGCCTCCCTGGGGCTGGGGAGGTGGGGCAGCTCTTCCTCCTCTCCATGTCTGGGGAGCCATGGACTCCCCTTCCTTGAATGGGAGCAGGGACAGCTGGGGTCTGGGGTCCTGCCGGCTCGCTCTGGGGCCTCCTGAGTGTGGCCCGACAGAAGTCCTGTGGTCAAGGTGGGCTCCCGAGACCCTGCGAGCAAGATGAAGGCAGAGGCCCGTGTGTTTTGGGTGTGGAAGTAACTGGATAAGCCTGTCCCCACTGCTCTCCTTCCCTCACGCTGGGTTGGAGCAGGCCTTGGGGAAGGGGTCTACATTGAACACACACTGGGTTGGCCAGCAAACACGTGCTACGCCTGCCTGAGCTGTGGAATAAGATGGGTGTTACTGCTCCAGGGTGTTTAGACTTGGAAACTGAGTCTCAGAGGGAAGGGCTGGCCTCAGTTGCCCGGTGGGAGGCAGGACATAGGGACATCCTGGTTGAGTTTGAAACAAGCAGCTCATGCTTCACTTTCTCCTTGGAGTATTCAGAAGGGAGGTAAAAGGGACTGGGCTCGGAGAGGGACAGGTCAGGCTGAGGCGGTGTGCTGCCTCTCCCCGGGGCCTCCTGCATGGGGTGGTGCAGTGCGCAGCCTGGGCAGCCACTCAGAGCGGCCTGGGTGGAGGGAGCACATGCAATAGGTTGCAGGTGACCCCAGAAGGCCCCAGCTCCCCTACTCAGTGTGGGGTGCCTTCGGGCAAGTCATGGCGCCTCTGGGCTGCTGGGCTCTGAATGTCCTTTCAAGCAAATGTCCCATGAGGACAAACAGCTCTCACGTGACCACCACAAAGACACGTCTAAGCAAGGCCAGCTGCTTTTATTAGGACCGGAGGGGAAGTAGCCTGTGGAGCGGGGGATGCCGGGGGACGGCTCCACAATTATTCCTCTGTGGGCTGGGCTGTCACGCATCCTGGGTGGGCTCGGCACCTCCTTGCAGGGGGAAGCAAGCAGGCTGTCGCCAGAGGCTGGGCTTCGCCACGTCCCTCAGGGCTGCTCTCCTCCGGCCGAAGCGTCCCACGGGCCTGATTCTGCGGCCTGTGTACCAGGCGGGATCGATGTCCGGGGCTGGGAAGGAAAAGGCGAGGGCCGCACATGGGTGTGGGCGGTGTGTCCCCGGCACGCGTGTGCTGTGCACTCCTGTGGGTGGCAGGGCCCGGTGCACACACGCAGTGCTGCCCCAGGGTCCCCAGCTCATGGCTGCCACCTGCTCAGGCCATGCTGGGACCACCTGTGCAGCAGGGACACCCAGAGGGTGTGACAAGGCCAGTGCTAGACAGTGGGAAGCTTCGGGAAATGGGAATTCAAACTCACCAGCAACCCCTACCCCCCCCACCCAGGTACTTGGGCCAGGGGTAAAAAAGGCCAACTCTGGCCCAGGCCACCCTCGGGGGCAGGAAGCAACCCCCTCCACTGTGTGCTGTGCAAGGGCAGGGGTGCTGGAGAGCCGGTGACAGGACCTCTCTGCGGAAAAGTCTGGTGAATAGCAGGCCACACCCTTTCCAGAGCTGAGGCACCTAGCGATGCCGGGACCCCTGGTTAGGAGGTGGTCAGGCCCCAGCCATGGTCCCTTGTCTGGGGAGGGGTGGTGGCAGGTGAGGGAGGCTGACACTGGGTATGCTGGGCACTCACTGCGGATCTCCATGGAATGCTGGTGGGCTTGGCCGGCAGCCCCCTTCAGGGCCAGGCACAGCAGCAGCAGGCACAGCAGCCAGGTCTGCAAAGCCTTCATCCCCCCTGCTCCTCACTCAGGCCCCGCTGGTGGTGGGATCCCACACGGGAGGGCGTAACCTGGGGCGGAAGGGCAGAGTGATGTATGCACACATGCAGGTGTGTGCTAATCAAGGTGGCTGCCCTAGATAATGTGAGCACTCTGTGTGCCTGTGTGCACAAGTGTGTGTACACATGTGAGTGCACTGCGTTCAACTGTGCATGAGTGTGCACATGTGAGTGCATGTGTGCACACATGAGGTGTTATGAGTGCATGTGTGCTGGTATGTGTGGGAGTGTGAGCACGTGTGAGTGCACGAGTGAGTGCTCATGGACCGGTGTGCATGGGTGTGTGTGTGCATGTGTGCCAATGTGCATGGGAGTGTGTGCACATGTGAGTGCACGTGTGTGGGGCAACACTGCATTGCACATTCCGATCTGTGCTGGAGTGGTCTTGGGCACATATCTAGCAGACAAAGAAGTCCCTTATCCTCCCTGGGACCTCCTTGTCTCCTCTGTCCAGGGAGAGTTACCTGAGGCCATCATGTGTGTCGGCCTCTGACAGGCTTAGACAGGTTTGCATGGAGGTGTATAAAGGTGGGTGCAGAGTGGCAGGCTGTCTTGGACCCGCCTTGGTCTTTCTGTCTGTCTGTGTTAGGGAACTGGAGGGATGGGAGGTCTCTATTCTGCTGTGCATGCCGTGCACCCAGGCAGGGAGGGCAGAGGTGAGCAGACTGTGGGGGGCTGGTCCCAAGGAGCTCAGGGTCGCTGCAGAGGTGTGGGGACGATTCGCCTACCTCAGACACGGCCAGGGGTGGGATGTGTCATGCCTCTGCCCCTCGTGGACTGGGACCCCGATGCAGGCTTCTTTCCCTCGCTCAGCCCAGGACCTCCAGACATGCCCCAGAGGGCGGGCAGCAGCCAGGAGATGCAGGAGAGTCTGTCCTCTGTCCTTACCAAGTGCATTCACCCTCATCATGATCCCAGATGCCACCTGCTGTATCTCCAGCAGGTGGGACCTGCTCTCATGCAGCAGGACCCCCACCACGCATGAGGCATGGCAGCACCAGAGGGCTGTGGGCACCAGAGGCATCCAGAAAGTCCTTGTTCACCCTGCCGGAGTGGAGGCGTTGACCTACCTAAGGGGCATCCATCAGGCTGACCTGGTGCCCACCCGCAGGCTCCCACATCCTTAGCATTTGGAAGCCTGGAAGCCCCCTTTGCGTCAGGGAGGACCCCCTCTGCCGACCTTGACTTTCCAGCCTGTCCGAGCCCCATAGAGAGTGCTCGTGGTCTGAGCTGTTTAAAATGACCACCTCTCTCCATTTCAGAGGCCCGTTGGGGTGTCACACACCGGGCAGGGTGGGGGTCCCCAGTCCGGAGGAATGAGTGGTGCCACCAGGAAGCAGAGGAACAAACCAGACCGGCTGGGCTGTTTCTTGTCCCTCTGGGCAGGACCCACACCAGGTGGTTGGCACTGGAGAGGTTGGCAGTGCCCAGTTCCCGGTCCCCAAGGACCCGCTTCTCTGCCGGCTAGAGATTTTTGCTGCCGACCCTTTGGGCTTCCCGGTCTGCATTCCCAGAGGAGTTGCACGGGACAATTTGCCTCTTGTCTCCACCGTGGACCACGCTTGAGTGTGGGGGCCTCTGGGTAATCTGGTGGCCCACAGACATACCACCCCCTGACTCCGGGAGCACCCACCCAGCCCGCCAGGGAGGACAGTGAGCGGGAAGAAGCCCAGAGAAACAGCGCGAGAGCTACTCACCGCAGGTCCCCACGAGGGTGGTGGCGAGTGTGCTGCAGCTCAGTGGTGACCCAGACAGAGCCAGCACACCCCCTTTTATAACCCGAGGAGGAAGCAACCCACCCCCCAGGTGCCCCCCACACCTCCCCCTCCCTCCTAGGGCAGCATCAGGACAGAGTCTGTGCTTTTTCTTTTCTTCTATTTTTTTTTTTAAACTCATCAGCTATGTGATTTGTCCCTTCCTGTTATATAATTGCATTTGGGTCGAGTGGTTTTAAAACACATTAGCCTTCCTTCTTCACGCTGGCCCCTGGGCTGATGGCAGAGTCCCCGGCGCCCGTAGGGCCTGCTGTGAACCCAGCCTAGCCCGTCCCCGCCCGGCACCTGCCCTCTGTCCCTGCCGGTGACACGCAGACCACCCTCGTCCTGTTTCTGTAATGCCCAAGATGCTCTCTCCTAGGCCTTCCATAATCTTCACGACTGAGGTGTGGAACTAGCAAGTTCATTACTGTTCTAAGACAAGTACGTTAATTTTTATTGTACAATAATAAACAAATTTGTTTTTTATTATAAAAGCAATTTATATACATTTGGGAAGAATTTAGCACATGTCAGAAATGAGGAGAAACAAGCACCAGTCCCGTGGAGGAAATGAGACCTTCAGCATGTGTGATGTGTCTCCTTCTAGGGGGGGCGTCTCCTTGCCCGTTGTCAGGGTACATTCCCTGGATGTCTGCATTTTGAATCTCGCTGCTTCCCTTCAACAGTCAGGCCCTCAAGTTGTTAAGAGAATAGCTTTAAAATAGCTGCATGATACTCTACTAACTGGGACTGAGGAACCCAACTTCGTGTTGGGAATGATTACAGAGGACATGAAGGTCGTGCGCGCTGCGGCAGGAGTGGCCAGGAGCCCCTTCTGGGGAAGAGGCCTCCTGGTGGCTCCCCTTGGGTGAGTGTGGGGGGACAGCCCCCCACTTCATGCCTCTGTCAGACTTCTAGAGAAAGCTTCAGGGTGCACATGACCCTCAGGGTGTCTGTCCCATGTGCTTCTCCCTTGCCACGTAGCTGTCATTCCCGGCGTGAATGTTCTGTGGCTCCCTGGCGATCGGGAGTACGGGGACACAGCAGGGGCAGGGCATCGTAAGGAGCATGGGGGTGGAGGGTGGGCGGGGTCTTCTGCCTTGGGCTGCAGGGTAAAGACACGGAGGCTGGATTCTGCCAGAATTTCTGCGTCATCCGTGGTCAAAAGCTGCTGGTGCTTGTGGTGAAGAGTAGTGATGGTGACACAGGACACTCTCTCCTGGGGTGTGGTCCTGTCTGGGGGGGTTGTCTGGCGATCCCCACAGATGTGTGCGCAGTCCCAGGGCCCCCAGTACAACAGAAGAGCTGTGGGAGCATGTGTGTTTGCCCATGTGTACGCATGCATCGCATGCATGTGCACATGTATGTGTGGAGGTGTGTACGTGCACATGTACGCGTGTGTGGGTGTGCACACATGTGTGCAATGTGCGTACTTAAACACACATGGTCAAGCGTGAGTGTGTCGGACAGTGAATCCTCCCCTCCCCAAAGCTAAGTGGCTTTGTTCCAGTGTGGCGCCTTGCCACTGAGGGGGACCTCCAGCAGATGATGGCCAACAGCGGGGCTGGGGGGCAGCACAGGCATTGCGGCCTCGCTCCCACCTGCCCTCCCGTCCTTGAACTGCCCCGCACACAGAGTTGAAAGCCCTCCACAGTCCTGGCCCTCCCCAACCCTGGCACTCTGTGGTCTGTCAGGGGTTGGCAGATCTTATCAGCTGTGTGGGCTGGCATCTCTGCTGCGGCCATAGGCGACCCGGCCATGACCGTGGGCGGCTGGTCTCCTGTAGGGACTCTAACAAAACCGGGTTGTGGGCTGGACTGGGCCCCTGGGCAGCGGTCGGCTGCCCCCTGTATTTCATTGCAGGTGTGGCTCCTGGTGAACTATAGAGGGGTCCCTCAGACCCTGGTGGAGAGACCGCGGTCTGGTTTCCGAAGCCCAAATGTGGGAGGCCGTGGCAACCCATGTGTGGGATCAATGTCCTGCTGCTGGTCAAATGGGAGGCTTCTGCTCTCCGTCTGGCAGCCCCACCCAAGGTTGGCCAGCACGTGGGAGGCTCACAGCCCTGTGCACGTTGTCTCTTTGGGTCTGCAACCGTGAACTATGACCACCGCAGGGGACAGTCAGGACTGTGACTGCAGAGGCCGCTGGGGGTTCACGGTCATGAGGGACACCTCAGAGAGTCCACAAGGGCATGGTTGCCCTGGAGCCTCCCCCAGCCCTGCTCTTCCTGAGGCTGGGTCTTGGGTCCCCACTGTCCTGCAGGAAAGTGCCAAGAGTCTCACCCACTCTCTCTCACTTGGGCAGGTTTGAGTGGGTTCTACTCCTTGCAATGAAAGGAGCTCCACACTGAAGAAATCCTCCTGAGGGGCTCACCCCCTTCCTTGTTCCTCATGTTGCCATGATTAAGGGGACCCCACTTTTTGGAGCAAAATGGCTGCTTTTGAGATCTTTGAACTTTTACCTCCAACAAGGTGGATGTCCGGGCACATGCAGCAGGAAACGTGATGATGGGTGGCTGTTTTGGGGCCTGGTTTTGGGACCATAATGGTGCAACGAGTCAAATAGTGTCCCTCCAAAATTCATGTCCACCAGGGACCTCAGAATGTGACCTTATTTGGAGACAGGGTCTTTGCAGATGTAATCAAATTAAGACGACGTCATGCTGGAGTAAGCGGTCACTGGGGTCCTTCTAAGAAGAGGACAGACACACAAAGACACACCCGGGGAAGGTGCTGTGAGGTTAGAGTTAGAGATGGGAGTGACATGGTCACAAGCCCAGGTGGCAGTAGCCACTAGGAGCTGGGGCGGAGGATGACATGGCTCCTCCCTTGGAGCTTCTGGAAGGAACCAGCACTGTGAGCATCTTGAACTTGGACTTCCAGCCTCCCAAGCTGGAAGAGAGTCCATCTCAGCTGTCCTTAGCCACCTGGCTCGTGGCACTGTGTGACGCAGCTCCAGGAAACAGAAGCGGTGCTCCGTAAGTGTCAAGAGTGACGAAATATTTCTTCCTGGTGCTTATTTATAGAAGCAGCTAGTCCTGTGGCTTTGGCCTATGTGTCTTAAACATGGGATCCTTCTGGAGGCCTAGAAAGACATGCATAGTCTGATGGGAAAGAGGTGGCCTCGGGGACAGGGAGTCACCAGAGTCCGAGCAGCAGGGTGGCCGTGGTGGCTGGGGTTGTGGGAGTGTGGTGGTTTTCCGTCGGCAACCAAGCTGCTTCTGATGTAGAAGGCTTCTGAAAATCCAAACTCTTTATTTGAAAATTTTTAAATTTAAAATCAATTTAATTCACATGTAGTGTATTATTAGTTTCAGAGGTTGACGTGAGGGATTCATCAGGTGCATATAACACCCAGTGCTCGTTCCATCACGTGTGCCCCTGCATGCCCATCCCCCAGTGACCCCATCCCCCCCACCCGCCTCCCCTTCAGTAACCCTCAGTTTGTTCTCAAGAGCTAAGAGTCTCTTATGGTTTGTCTCCCTCTCTTGTTTCATCTTATTTTATTTTTCCTTCTCTTCTCCTATGTTCCTGTGTTTTGTTTCTTAAATTCCACATATGAATGAAACCATATGATAATTGTCTTTCTCTGACTGGCTTATTTCACTCAGCATAATACCCTCTAGTTCCATCCACGTCATTGCAAATAGTAAGATTTCATTATTTTTGATGGCTGAGTAATATTCCATATATATATGGAATATATATATTCCATATATATACCATATCTTCTTTATCTATTCATCCAATGATGGACATTGCTGCTATAATATTCAGGTGCATGTGCCTCTTCAGATCACTACATTTGTATCTTTAGGGTAAATAACCAGTAATGTGATTGCTGGGTCATAGGGTAGCTCTATTTTCAACTTTTTGAGAAACCTCCATGCTGTTTTCCAGAGTGGCCGCACCACCTTGCATTACCACCAATATTATAAGAGGGTTCCCCTTTCTCCGCATCCTCACCACCATGTATTTTTTCCTGACTTCTTAATGTTAGCCATTCTGGCTGGTATGAGGTGCTATCTCATTGAGATTTTGATTTGTATTTCCCTGATGCCCAGTGATGTTAAGCATTTTTTTCATGTGTCTGTTGGCCATATATATGTCTTCTTTGGAGAAATGTCTGTTCATATCTTCTGCCCACTGCAAATCCAAATCTTGAGAAGATTTTAAAAGACTCATCTTTAAGTCAGAATGCCGTTTCTCAAGTATGTGTTATGTAGGAAGCAAAGTCCCCAAGAGCTGAGATCAAGTTTTAGTGAGAGAAGAGCAGTGGTGGAAGCATCTTCCTGCCCCAGGAGGCAGTGGCTCTGGGAACTTGGCATCATACTGTGATCAACGGAAATGGTGTTCTCCAACGTTTATACGTGACTCCCACCCAAAGAGTTTCTGAGTTTCCAGCGTGGAAAATATTAGACACAGCTCTTATGTGGGAACTGTGCATGAGTCAGTTTTCTCCAGAGAATTGGCACCAATAGTGTGTGTGTGTGTATATGTGTATGTGTGTGTGTGTGTGTGTGTGTGTGTGTCTGTATAGAGATGTAAGAAACTGGTTCATGCAATTGTGGGGCTAGCAAGTCTGAAATCTACAAGGCAGGATGACAGGCTGGGGACCCAGGGAAGAGATAATGTTGCAGCTGGAGTTGGAAGGCAGTCCTCAGGCAGAATTCCCTCTTGGGAGAACTTTCTCACCAAAGGCTTTCACCTGATTAGACGAGGCCCACCCACACTACAGAGGAGAATCTCCTTTACTGAAAGGCTGCTAATTGTAAATGTTAAACACACCTAAAAAATATTGTCACAGCAACATCTAGACTGCTGTTTGGTCAAACATCAGGGCACCATGACCAAGCTGGTACATAAAGTTGACCATCATAGACTGCTGTGTTTGCAGGGATGTAGTCAAATGCTCCTTTCCCCAGTATGACCCTTGCCTTGGGATTCTGAGTGAGTTTCTCTCTGGGTGGACTTCACTGGGGGCAACTGCAGGGGAATCTGGGCAGCAGGAGAGAGTAAAGCCCTTCTTTCTGGAGCTGGCTCTTTCCTGAGAAGCCACAGCTGTGGGTAACAGCTGGGGCGGGCTTCACCTCCTTGCCAGGGAAGTCACCTGCAGTTTTAAATTGAACGTGAATAGCCGGATGGATGTCTGGAGGGATGGGCAGGCTTGCTGGATGAGAGATGACACTGACTGTTCTTGTTGCCTTAGCTGGTCTCCATTTTCTGTTTTCTTCCCAGCAAAACACATAGATAGCTCATAGGTCATAATAATTCTGTGCAAAAACAGCTTTGGTGTTATGGGAATTGCGGGTCTGCTTAAAGGTCTCACGGCTGGCCCGCGTGCTGGATGCCAAGAGCCTGGGAATCAGAAAGCAAGCACAAAAGAGTTTTAGCGTGGCTTTGGGGTGGGTTATCTGGCCCCTGTGAAGTGGGTGTTTCCACTCCGTGCTGCAGAAACCTACAGAATTGTGCCTTGCTCTGTCACTATGGTAGAAGAACACTGACTCCGGGCGCGCTGTGGGTGCCGGTGCCTGGGCCCCTGGACCACAATGGGTCAGACACGAGATGATCTGGGCAGAGTGCCTCTGGCTGCCTGCTCCAAGCTCACTTGAAACTCCAAGGGATCTTCAGGAGGTCTGTGCGTTCAGCTCCTCATGAAGTTTTTCTTTTTCTTTCTTTTTTTTTTTTTGATTCCCAAGGAAGCCCTCCCCTGAGCCAAGGACATAACCTCGGCATGTGAGCAGTAGCGTGAGCCCTGGAAAGGCCGGCACAGAGTGGGCGGTTTGGGGGCCCTTTGAAATTGTGACCATCACAGCCTGGTCACATGCATGCCTTGGGCTATCCAGAGGCCACTGCCTTGGGGATGATGGTCGCTCATGCCCGACAGCACCCTGAACACTGGCAGTGCAGTGTTCAGGGTGCTCTTTGTCCATTTCTGGGTGGAACCCTGACTGTTGAGGACCCCACGGGTGTGGGGTTTTCCTGTGCTCGGGTCCCCAAGTTACCGCTTGGCGAGGTCACACGCACACAGCCATCGTTCCTGAAGCTTTCTGCTATGTCAGCATAGGCTGGGCTCTGGGGTGTCTGGCCAGAGCCACTGCAGGCCTTGGGCCCCCATCTCTCTTCTCTAAACTGGCAGAACTGGAGGTTTACTTGCACAAAACGGGTCTTCAGGCCTTGATAGGGGCAGGGAGGGCTAAGTCTGCTACTGGGTGAGGAAGGACAGGCACCAGGGGGTGGCATGTCCATGGGGCTCTGGGGCCAGGAGGGCAGGGGCAGTGTGGCTGTGCTGCAGGACAGGGCAGGGAGGGAGGCCAGCTGCCCGAGCTCGCTGCTATGCTCAGAAGTGAAGTGTGTGCCGGGGCCCGGAGCTCCCTGGGAGGCGGGGGAGGAGGCTGCTCCCCTGTGAGGGTGCAGGGCCCCTTCTGCCAGCTCTGTGCTCTCTTTGAGGGTCTGCAAGGGGGGTTCCACTCCATCAGCTGCAGATTAGAATGGGTTTCCCCACTTAGCTGGAGTGGGCTTAGTGGGGTCTCCCCAAACTTTCCTCCTAGCTTCTGGAACCTGAGAATGTCACCTTATTTGGGAAAAAGGTCCTCGTAATTAGGGGAAGGACCTCCAGATGAGAAGACCCTGGGTAACCGAGATGGGTCCTGCATGCGATGACAAGCTCGTGAGAGGAGGGTGGAGGGAGACCGGAGACGGACACAGAGGGCTCTGTGAGGACGGGGCTGCCGGCTCGGGACGGCGGGAGCCCCTGAGGCTGGAAAGGGCAGAGAAGGGAGTCTGTCCTGGAGCTTCTGGAGGGGGCAGGACCCTGTGGACACAGATTCTGGACTTCCGGCCTCCAGCACAGTCGGAGTCAACCTCTGGTCTGAAGCAGCCCAGACTGTGATGACTAGTTAGAGCAGCCCCGGGGCCCGTTGAGATCCGGGCTGCCTGCCATCACCTGCCCAAGCTATAATGTCTTCAGTGTTTGCCTAGACTGTGTGCTAGCGTGGGGCGACAGGCCTCTCTCTGAACACGCAGGAGGCAGGCAGTGCAGGGGCAGAGGGTGGCCGAGAGCACCGGCGGCTGGGCGGCGGTGGTGGGGGGCAGACTCGAGAGAGGCTGGTGTGCTGCTCTTGCCCTCGCCAGCCCTGCTGCAGAGGTCGGGGACAGAGGCCAGGAGTCGCCATTCCCCCTGTAAGGGGTTGGGCGGAAAATACTCAGCTCTGTTATTGTAGCACAAAAAACAACAGACAACAAGGAAGCTCATGGATGTGGCCAGACCGGCGGAACCAGGCCTTCACCATGGGGTGGGCATCCTCAGGGGGAGCTGGAGCAGGGGGCTTTGGAGAAAAGAGGCGGGGCTGGCCTGCCTTGGATGAGGGCCCTCAAACCGACAGGCCTCTCAAGGTTCCCAGGGTCTTGTTGGGAAGGCCAGAGGATCTGGGCAGTGCGGCGCATGGTGACCCTCCTGACGCCCCGGGCTGCCCCCACAGGACGGCAGCCGGAGCGGCCAGCGCTCCCCGGAGTTGTGAGTTCATGAGTCACAACCAAGGTCTCGGACGAGCAGCAAGCCACGGGTCATCAACATGTGTGTGCACAGACAACACCGAGCTACCTGACAGTAGGAGACTCAGCAGCTTTATCAAAAGGTGGGCCGACGTGTCTGCGAGCAGCCATATTCGAATGTCGTGGGAAAGAACTGTGGGGAACATTCCACAGAACCAGGTTCTCCTGACAGAGTGTGGGGTGAAGGAGAGGAATACGGGATAAGCCCCGGAAGGCTGGAGTGCACACGAGTGGCACAGTGAGCGGCCAGGGGGCGAGACCCTGTTCAGCTGGAAGGGCAGCGTGGAGATGCCAGGGGAGGTGGTGGGCTGGTCTCTGGTGTGGTATTGGCCACACTTCCAGCCCACAGATGCCCGAAGCCAGGGGGCTCAGTGGGCATGGAGAGGCGCTCCGGCATCCAGGGGGTTTGAGGGACCCATGCAGGGGGCGGGGAAAGAGACTTGGTCCCGGGCAACCTCGCTGAGGACGCGCCAGATCAGCACCAATCCCGGGGCCTCCCGCACTGTCGGGGTGCTCCGCGGGGCCGCCGAGGGCACGCATGCCTGCTCCGCCTGACGGGCACAGGGACAATTCACAGACCCGAGAAGGCCACTCTGACAGAGGAACCTGGTACGTCTGAGTTTGAAGTTCTCAGCACTCAAATTAGCAGTGGAGGAATGTGGCTAATGAGGGGCTGGGGTATGGGCAAGTAGGAAGGGGGACCCACTGTCCCTATTCCATCAACACTCAAGGACACACCAGGGCCAGCGGGCTGTCTCTCTGACTCCTGTGAACTCACAGTGACTTTAGTTTACTTTGGGAATAAGGAGAGGTGCGCCAAAAAAGAAAGTGACCCCCTTTCATTTGTAGGATCCTTTCCATCACTGAGCAGTGAGTCAGGAGCTACGTATTTCAGCAGCTTCCATCCCGGGAAGGGGCATCAGATCTGTCTTTTCTACAGGTCCAGCACGATCTGTAGCCCGGTCGTTCGGATCGACCCAGAAGCTGATTCCTGAACCCCGTGGGCCAGCCCAGGGACGGCTTCTCCTCTGCGGCAGCTGTGTTTTGGGCTGAGTGAATGTGCCGAGCTTGCGGTCCAGGGTCTGCGTGGCGGTGGGGTGGGGCTCTGTCCAGCGTCAGGACAGAAGATGGGCTTGCTAGGTAAGGCTCCGGGCACCACTTCTCCATCTGCTTCCGGTTCCCATTTCATTTGAACACAAACACCAGGCAGTTTAAGAGAGAAACGTCAAAGCTGGCCCAAAGTCACTTTAGAAAGTAACAGAGGATCACATGGCGGCTTCTTGTTGTAGGAGAGGAGCCTCACACTCAGGGCTGTGTCCTCCTCTACAAAATGGGCCTAAATTTAATCCAAGGATTAAACACATGAGTTCCTGTGAAGCGTGTACCGCTGCTCAGTTGTGGGGCAGGGGGAGGTGTTTCCAATTACAGTTACTGTTCCAAGGCAGCCCCAAGGGTCGCAGCGGGCTCCTCTGAAAACTGGAGAAGCCACAGAGACACCCAGAAGTGACAGTGAATGCCAGACTGTCCCAGATGGAGGGGGACTTTGAGCTTAGCACAGTATGGATGGCAGGCAGCTGGGGGTGGCCAGCAGGCATCCCTGACTGCCCCTGGCCCTCTGTCCCGCTAGATGTCACCGCAGCAGTGGCAGCCCCGGGGCCAGCCCCTACCCTCTCGCCCGCCTGCCCAGGGCTCCAGCATCTGCCTCTCCCACAGGTCCTCTGCATCTGCCCTGGACATAGGTCAGAGGCCCACCTGCTGCCCCGTGGTCGTGCTGCCCTTGACCACTGCGGAATTTCTCCTGGTCTGTGAACCACAGGGGACCCACAGAATAGCTGTGAGGGGCTCGGCTAGGCCAGCTGGCCATGAGTTCATTCATCTTGATACCCGATTTCCTTGCATGCGTGCACACACACATGCACACAGAAACACAGAGTGCCTGCCTGCGCTCTGACACCGTGTGGGGAACACACAGAGGGTGTGGCACCAAGCCAGCAGGGAAAGGGCTAAAAGAGCACACCGAGAACATTCTTCTTGGTGTCCTTCAAAAAGTTTAACACCATCCTAAAGGAAAAACATGTCAGCTTAGGTGTTTCTCACGGATCAGAGCAGGTCGGCAAGGGTGGGGGCAGAGGTTGTCTGTGAACGTGAGTGAGGAGCCGAGGGTCTGGGAATGCTGTCCCCTCGCAGGTGGAGTTCCCTTGTGGACGGTGTTGTGTCCTGTCTCTCCTGGACCATGTGCACCATGGAGCACGGGGCAGATGGAGGGACGGGACGGTGAGGTAGAGGGGAAGTGAAGGCAGGGCCCCTGGGTTGCTCCGTCCTGTTCCAACAAACCTCCCCCTTCAGGGCTGGTGGGTCATCACAGGTTTCTGTGGAGCACAAATACACACGCACATAGTTGTGCACAGACGGGTGTGTGCACAGACATACATGTGGGCATGCACACCGATAAATGAGTGAGCACATGCACAGGCATGTACACATGCACAGAGACACACATGGGCATGCACATACAGACACGAAAGTGCGCACACACATGGACATGGGGCACACACACAGATGTACACGTGTGCACACACAGAAGTGCATACAGCAACACAAACATGAGTGTGTGCACATGCACAGACACATGGGCATGCACACACAGATGTACACGTGTGCACACACACAGGAGTGCACATAGTAACACAGACATACAAGCGTGTGCACATGCACAGACACATGGGCACGCACACAGACATACGAGGGTGCACACACAGGAGTGCACACACACAGACATACGTGGACATGCACACACAGACAGGAGTGTGTCTACACACGCAGACACAAGTGGGCCCATACACAGACATATGAGTGTGTACACACACCAGGGTGCACACGCACAGACACAGGGGCACACACAGACGTACACTGTGCACACACACATACACAAGAATGCACACAGCAACACAGACACATGTACACGTTGGTCAGAAGGTGCTGGTCAGTCCCCATGGGGCTTCTTCACAGTGTCTCTGCCTCTGCCTCCCCAGCTGTGATGCTGGGTCAGCGGCACCTGCCCCTTATCAGAGGGGGCGTATAGATAGAAAGTATCTGAAAATTTAAGGCTCTGAAACGCAGGGAGGTGTCTTCGAACTTGAAAGCATTTAGACTTTCAAATCCCTGTTGGCCAGTTTCTTCCTAACAGTCACCAGCCCTCTGTTAGGCCTGCGGGCACCTCTATCTTTCCCCAGCACCCCCTACACACATCCTTGTCCCCTTGTTGGGGTGACCTAAAGATGGCGAGTCACCGCTCCCCGTCAGCTGGCACAAACTCACACAATTAGGAACAGCCTTTCCCTGCCTTCATGCGTCCCTAGTGTGAGATGCTTGGAAACCCTTTTAAAAATGGAGTTTGTGGAGAGAATACAGCGCCTGTGGGAGTGGACAGCCACTGGGGTCACGGGGCGTTTGGGCCTTGACTGCAGCCACCGGCCCCAAGTCATCAAGTCCATCCACAGGATGTGGGCATGACCTTGAGGTCCCCAGAGATGACCTCTTCTGAGCTGTCACAGAGCCACATATGTGAGGTGCTGTTGGACAGGCAGTGTCCACGCAGGGGAGAGGGTGCCTTCCCCGGTTCTTGTGAGGGGCTGCCAGCCCAGGTGTTCTGCAGAGCGCGCTCTCCCAGGGCCCCTGGGGACAGCCGTGACCCCAACATCTGCACACGTGGTTTGCTGAATGAGCTTTACAGCACTGGTGAGCTGCTGGGGCTGAGGAGAGTGTCCTCACTGTTTCGTGCGCTGTCCCCTCCCCTGTGTCCTCTCTCACATGGACGGTCCCCTCCCCTGAGTGTCCTCTCTCTGTCACGGATGGTCCCCTCCCCCAAGCCAAGACTCAGCCCAGAGTAAGTGGAGGCCCCTATCACTGGTACACTCTGGCGTCTTTAGGAAACGTGTTCAATTTTTCTTTAAATCTTTGGTTGATTTCACTCTGTTAGTTTCTCCCATTTTCTCTGCTCTGGAGTCCTAACACCAGCAGGGAAACTGGAGAAGGGGCCCCGGGGCTTTCAGGAGGCCTCGGAGGGAGGAGACGGGCTTACCGCAAAGCTGTGGTTGGCCACCCCCTTCCTGCTGTTGGGGTTTCTCTGTGTCAGGGACCCGCGGTACACCGACTGCCGATGAAAGGAGGCCCCGTCTTTACCTTCAGGGAGCGCAGGAGAAAACACAGTTTAGTGCTATTCTTCCTCCCTTGCCTTGGAGCGAGCGTTAAAACCCTATCTCACGGCGGCAGCAGAAATGCTCCCTCGAGTGAAACACAGAACGCCACGGCATTTCCTTCGGTTCTGTGATGTGCCATGGGCCTGGGGGGGGGGGGTTGTGCCCCTCAGAACAGAGGGCGCCCCCCCCAGGGCTTCGGTCATGTAGCGGGTCATTTGGTCTCCCATCCTAGTCAGCTGTTTGTGCTCACGGCCACAGGTGAGCAGACCCCGGGCCCGGGCAGCCAGCAGCCTTCCTCCTCCGGCAGGTGTCGGGGGGCCCCCTGACACGCACCTGCTCCTCGGGGCAGGGGTGCAAGGGGTGCTGGGCTGCGTCTCCTCTGCCCAGTCCCACGTTCTGCGACATCTAGGCAGCCTGACCTCAGCCGCAGCGGACAGGTTTACACGAAGGAAACTGGCAGAGGCCACAAAGGAGGGCTGACAGTCGCATTTACACAGGGGGGCTGGCAAATGAGCTCAGGGTTCCATTTTGGGTGGAGAACGTGTTGCCGGGATTTGCTATGTGTTCCTGTTCCCGGACCAAACTCTACGGAGGGAACTGCTCACCCAGAGATTCCAGCCATGGGGCAGTGAATCCTTCCGATGTGGCGATGGATGTCTGGCCCACGGCTGAAAGCTGCTCTGCCGAGACTGGCTGTGGTGGCAGGAGCAGTGTGTGGGGACCAGCAGCCACGGCCGGGCTCTTCAGCCCCTGGGAAGCCTGCCAGCTCCAGGGGAACTGGGACCAGGTGAGCGGCCTCTGACCGAAACCAGGCGCTCACCCAGGCTCCTCCTGCTGGAACTGGGAGCCCTCGCTTGGGTGGGAGCCATGGCACTTGCTGGAAGCTCCCCCTGGCACTGGTGCATGTGCTCCAGGAGCCTCCTCCCAGCCCCTTGGCAGGTGGCCTCGTGGCCCTGAGTGGGGGCTTCACCTCAGAGGGTCTCGGGACCTGCCCTGTCTCCGGCCTGACCTGCCTGGGTACAGGGAGCTCTGGGGAGTAAAGAGGGAGCTGCACGGAGGAGAGCTGGGCACAAACAGGGATTTGCAGAGAACTGCTCTGAGGAGGTGGTGGAGAAACTCCTGGGGGGAGACAATACACTTGGCCTCAGAAGGTAGAGGTGGGTAGGAAAGGGAGTGAGGAGGGCTCTGGGCAGAAGGCTTAGCCCAGGCAAAGGTACGGGGGTGTGTGTGCGCACAGAGCGATCAATGCCCACATGTGCCTGTGAGCGTGTCTGCTCACCCAGGGCTCCTGTGTGGGCCGGAAGGTGAGAGTCTGGAAGGCTGTGCTAAGAAATCCCACTCATTCTGTCGCCAGGTGGGAGCCAACGATTGTTCAGGAGCAGAAGAGGAACACAGAGAGAGCTGCGCGCTGGGACCATGGCTGTGGGCAGAGCTGTAACGACCGGGTTGTGAGGGCACAGCTCAGATGTCAGGGACAAGAGGAGATGCCATGGCGGCTCAGAGGCCTGGCAGAGCAGCGGGGGGACTGGACCCTGACCTGGGAAGGAGGCTGCTTCCCTCTGGTGACCCATGGTTGGGCTGCAAGGGGAGCAACCTACCAGCACACGATTCCCCGGCAGCCCGGCCGAGCACCACGGATAAGGCAACCGGGCCTTCCCTCCCGTTCACCCGAGCGAAGCTGATGTCCTTGTCACTACTGAGACGTCAAGGGAAGCTAAGTTGTGTTTTGTGCTTTGCCTGAGAGGGTCGGGAGCTGCTCAAGCCAGAGAGCCATTTACGACGCAAAACATGGAGAACACCAGCGTCACCCCCTCCGTGCTCAGTGCAGAGAATTCCAGAACACCCAGCCACTGCAGTGCTTCCCGCAGGTGGCCGTGGTGGTTCGGGGAGGGCCCTTCAGGGTCCGGGGCAGGAGATGCTGTGTCGTGGGCATGACACAAACGCAGAACCCCGACTGGCCGCTCCCACACCAGCTCATCTCCCAGCCTGCAGGGATGAGTGAAGCCGCTAACTCTTACCTTGGCTTTTCGGGGAATTACTGAACTTCTTTCTGAGAAGATAGGGCGCCGTTGTCACCTAGAAGAAAGAAGACGTCTCTGGGCGTCATGAATTGCTGTCATTCTTAGCGACACGGGGAGCTAACTTGGGACTTCCCACGATTCTTCCAGATTCTAGTGAATTCCGTCCTCTGCCTTCTATTCTTTGGCAATATTGGAACTTTCATCAATATTAAAATACACGGTATCAGTATATGAAACACCAAATATCAGAGCATAAAAGAGACGCTTACGTTTGTCAGCGGTGGGCGGGAGGGCAAGGGGAGCACACATTTCAGCCCCACGGACCTGGGTTCAAGTCCAGGCACCACCCACCCACCCCCATGATGGGGACGACTGTGTGTCCTCTCTGAACTCATCTGGAAAATGGGGCAGTAGCCCCATCCTGTAGTTAGTGGGAGACTACCTGCTCCTCACATGTCCCCACATCCCATGGCTGCTGGTCCCCATGCCTTCCTGTCACCCTCGCTCCCGTTGACTGCCTCTCCGCAATGGGATTGTCTTCTCCCTGTTCTGCCTTGCTGGGCATGAGCAGGCGGCCTCACTCCCCTGGAAATCTTCCCAACGTCTGGCCTGGTATTCTGCTTGGCTCGTGTGGGGGAAGCCTGCTGGAGAGGCCTCCAGGGCTGGGTTTCCCTGAGCCCATCAGGAGGCCCCATGGCCTCCAGAAGAGGGTGGGAGGTCAGAGCCAGGGGGCCCGGGCTAAGACCCCTCCATCATTTATCCTGTCATTCATGGTCTTCGTGATCTCAGTCAAGGATGTCAACTTCCCTGAGCTTTGGTCTGCTCACTGGGACAACAGGGTTAACCCCAATGCTTCCTCACCAGGTTTGTAAACCTCAGATGGAAGGAGCCTTCAGAAAAGCACTGTTTTTAACTCTAAAGAGCTACCAGTGTCGTTGTCACGACACACAGAAGTGCTGCGTGTTCACTGTGGCTCCAAGGGGACACGAGGCAGCAGGCAGGACTGGGAACAGATGCCACTCTTTTGGGGGCACTGGGGAGGGCGCCTCCAGCCACACCCCCAACCACACGGCCTACACTTTGGAGATCAAGGCTATGTCCCAGCCGGTGCCTCCCCTGCACGCTGTGAGTGGGGCCACCGTCTCCCACACCCCTGGGCCCCATACCACCGCACACGTGCTGGCTCCTGATGCTTCCACAGCCGGCCCCCGCGTCCCCCTGATGGGGCCTGTCCCCGGGCCACTGGAGCCTGTCAGCCCGTATGGGGCCAGGGAAGAGCCCAGAATGGACGTCGTCCATGACTGATGGCGTTGGTGGCGGGGGGTCCACGTGGCCTCCTTGCCCCACACAGGACAATGCCCGGGGCGTCACTCGGAGCCACAGAAACTGCGTGGGGTCTGCCAGGTGGGAGGCTTACTGGCCTCCTCCCCTTTGTCCCACCTTCCTGCTCACCAGCTGGGTTTTCCCAGATTTCCCCAACCAACGCTCTGACACCAAGCCTGTCCCCGTGGGTGCCTCTGGGGAAGCCGCCCTGCCAGGCAGGCCGAGCTGCACGGTGTGTCCATGTCAGCCCCGGGCTCGCTGTGCTGCTGGAAAAGCGGCCCCGATCTCTTCCTCTTGGAACGACAAGTACCTCCTCCATGGGGTCTGCGTTCGGATCCTTAGGATTCCGGTCCAGTCTCTCAGCAAGTCGGGGAAGAAATATCTGGGGGACAAGGAAGAGGCCTGTACTTGACGGTGGCTTGTTTGACGCCCGCCCCAGGGGGACCGGCGGGACAGGGGCACAGCCTTTCTCTGTAAACATGGGGCCAGGCGCTCAGGGACGGCCCGTCAGCCCCCAGCTCACCAGCCCAGTGGCCTGGGCTGCCAGGTTCAGCCCAGTAACACACAGGACAGCCTGTTGGCTTTGACATTCAGAAACGAGTACGGTTTATAAGACTGTTCCAGATATGGCAGGGGATATACTCACACTTGAAAGTGACGCGTCATTTATCTGAAGTTCAAATGTCCTGTGTACCTCCTGCAGCCAGACCTGGGGCTCCCCTGGGGCCACCCTGCGTTTGCCTGCCAGGTTACCCCACCGTTGTGACCGGCTCCGGGGACCCCAGCTTGATTCTGGGTGGATGAGTGTTGGCCCCAGACCTGCTTCGGAGGGTGGGGGGCAGCCCCCTCCCTGCTGTCCCCAGGGAACCTGTTCCAGTCACACCCAGCCAGGCTGGTGGGGAGGGAAGGGAGGCAGCCAGCCAGCCTCTTGGTTTCAGGCCCCGGGGGCGGCTCTGGCAGGGGCTCTGGGCCCAAAGCCAGGCGCCGGGTCTCCTGCACTCACCGGCAGGTTAGATTTCCTCTGGGGCTTTCCCGAAGGCTTCACGGTGAGCCCTGCAGCCTGCAAGGCAGCAATCTTGGACTTGATGTTGGAAACCTGGCAGGAAAAAGGACAGACACACGGACATCACTCTGATGTGCCAGCTTGATGTCACAGTCCAGGAAGAGTGGCCTCCCATTCACCGGCTTTCTTACGGTCCCCTTAAGATGGGGTCCCGACAGATGCGGTTCCTGGGGGCCCATTTTCATGCATCTTCACGGTTGTCGGGGAGGGGGCTGCTGCTCCTCATGGGTCACCCCCATGCAGGAGGAAGGGCCTCTGTACACTTTCAGGCACATCGGGAAATCTGGCTCCCCCCACGGATGGCAGGAGGGGCAGTGACAGCGGACAGTGTCACCAGAGCTCTAAGGGACAGGCCTACACTATGGGCAAAGGCTTGGCTGGCGTCTGGCAGAGCCTGCCTTCCTGACATCATTTTAAATGGGCCCCCAAACCCGGCTCCCAGAGTAGCCAAAGGAAATTTCTGGAAACAGAAACAAGGCCCCATCACCCCTCTTCTGGTCCCTCCAATGGCTCTCTGGACTCTGCCCTCCTCTTGCAGCTGCCTCCTACCCTCTCCTCTCACTCCTTCTGCCCCAGGGTCAGGATTTCACTGCTCTTTCCTGAACATGCCAAGTTCAAGATCACCCCAGGACCTCCACACATGTGTGCTACCTTCTTGCAATATTCCTCGCTGAGCAGCCCACCTGGGGGCTCCACCAAGCCACCCTCACTTCTTCTCTGCACGGCTGGCTTCAAGAACCGAGCTCCTTGGTCATTGGCTTGACCCCTATCTCCTTCCATGAAAGCATAAACTCCATGAAGACAAGGCTCCATCTAAGAGTGCAATAGCTGTGCCTTTGTGCCTTGCTATTTTCAGGAGTTTGAAAATCGTTTGCTGAGCGAGAAGGAATAAACTAATGCAAAGTCCTCAGGGTGGCTTGTCCCCAACATGCACAGCTCTAGAGACATGCTCCTTACTCCTGGTGGACACCTGCTGATGAGCAGAAGTGAGAAAGGGCCGTGGGTGCTGACTCCCCTTGCAGCCTGAGGAGCAGACCCTCTTTTCTCTGGGGGGCCCCGGGAGAGGGCAGAGCAGAGCTCAGTCATCTTGGCTGTCCTTGAGAGACCCTGGCTCTGTCCTTCGACCTTTGTAGGCTCCCGACGCTTGAGTCCTGGACCCACACTCGGGCTCACAGGATGACCTTTGGGTCAGCGTCTGCTCCAGAGCCCCAGGGTTGTCTTAAAACTGGAGCCTGCTTCTGGAGAAGGCCCCTCCTCCTGGGACAGGGAGGAGTAAGCATCAGCATCATTCCTGTAGGGCTGATCACCCTGCCTGCCTCTCCCCAAAGTAAATGGGATGAAGACAGGGGTGGTGGTTTGGGCAATCCCCACGGAAACCCCAAGCTCCTGTTCTGGAGCTTTGGTGTGCTGTCCACAGCTGCCAGAATCCCGCCACGATTCCGCTTGGAGAGCCCCTGCCCCCAGGGCTGGTGTTACCTCGCTCTCCACCTGCTGAACCTCTGAGGCCGTGACAGCCACCCTGTCCTCCAGCTCCAGCAGCTCCTTGTCTGTGGTCCTGCTGGGCTGCACGAGGTCCTGAGGGTCCCCGGGGATGGTCTCCTGTCTGTACATCTGGCCCGCAGCCCCGCTCACCTGGGAGAGGGAAGCATGGAGCGTGACGACCAGCAGGAGAGACTGTAGGGCGCTCCCCAAGATGGGCCCGTCCTACGGCATTCTTTCCTCTGAACTCGGGGCTGGTTGACTAGCTGGCTGGCCAGGGGCTAAGCCTCCCATGCAGCTCTTGTTGGGGCCCAGGGCCCACCAGAGGTTGGCTGGTTGCCTGGGGTGGGCAAGGGGCTAAGTCACAAGCTCTCGACTCCTGGCCTGGGAGTCAAGAACTCTTGACTCTGCCCAGGTCCTGCTGAGCCCAGTCAGGCGGCCTCACCTCCAGGTCTGCCCGTGGGAGGTCCCTGATGGAGGGGCTCCTGTCCAGTTCTGCTTCTTCCTCCTTGTTCCCCTCCTCCTCGGACGAGGCTCCCTGGTCGCTTATGTGGCTGGTCAGCTCCTCCAGCTTTCTCCTGAGGGTCTCCTCTTCCCTGTCGGCATCTGTGGGCTCGCAGCCTGTGAGACACTGAAACCACCAAACAGTGGCCTTCAGCTGGCCTTCTATGCGCACTGCGCTCGGAGACAGGGCTCTGGGACAAGTCTCCATTACTCGCCCCAGTGCCTGTGCCAGGGCCAGTCCTGGCCCTCGTGAACCGGGGTCTGCAGGGTGGGGCACTCCTGTGATCCTGTCGCCACCCAGGCCAAAGATCCACCATTTGTGACCAAGACACTGAGCTTTCTTTTGGGGACACTTTTACCATGGGAGGACAGTTCTTCCCTCCGACCCTAAATGGGGTCCCCAAGCTGAGGGAGTGGCCGGCGGACAGAGCCCACTGTCACCAGCAGGAATCTGGGGCCCATCACTGCAGAAGCACCAAATTCCCAAGAACTGGAGGGAAAGCTAAGCCACCATCCATAACGGGACCTGGGAAGAGGAGCGTGAAGCCCGTTTTGACACTGAGAGTTCTAGAACACCAAGTAAAATCTGGGAGTGGTACCACAAGAGAGGGCAAGGGGGTGAGCATGGAAGAAGAATGACAAATTCAGCAAGCGAGGCAGCTGGATCTGAAAGGTGTGACGTGTCATGACTGCAGGGTAGCTGTGGTCACCGTCACTCCTGGTTGGCACAGGAAGGCACCAATTCATTATGCCAGGCTGCTCGAACTAAACGTAATTAGCTGGCAAGAGCCTCGGGCCGCTCTGGGCCAGGAGGCACCAGCTAACAGCCTCAAGTGACTAAAAGTACAACTTCCTCCTCTCCTGAGTCACCAGAGTCTATTAGCGCCCAGACCGGGACCTGAGAAAATCAATCCTTCCGTACTTCCAAGCCCAGCAGGTGCGTCCTTCCTGCTGTTATCTCCTCGGAAGCTCACCCTGTTTTCAAAGGGAAATGCTGAGCGAGAGGACGCATTTGCTTTGTTCGGTAGGTAATTGGTTTGATCTTCACAGCAATGAGGGCTCTGAGTGGGCAAATCTACCTGAAGAAGAAGAGAAAAGCTGAGAAATGTCACTGTCACCAGGAGGGGCACAGTGAGGACTCGGAGCCGCCCCGGGTAACTGAGCCGCCCTCTGGCTGCCTGGGGTGGAGAGGTGGGATCGATACTGGGCTGGGGAGTGTGCACAGACTGCTTCCGTCTTCCGGGGACAAGTGCACAGGACATGTGGCCGGCATGGAAGACCCCCCCATCCCCTCACCGAGAAGAAGAGGGTGACCCACAGGTGCTTGACACGGTCTCTGTCAAATGTCACTTCCAGAGTGAAAAAGAAAAGCACCCCAAGACAAGGAACTGGGGTTCTTGTTCTCATCTGGGGCTGGAGGAGAGATAAGAGCTGAGGGGTGACAGGACCCACAGCCCCTTGCAGGGACCCCCGGAATGGTCTGCCCTGGGTTTTCCCCAGGGTGCCCGGCCTGCTGCCCACTTGGCCTTTACACAAAGATGTGTGGGACATGTGTTCTGGGAGAGGCTGGGGGAGGTGGAGTTGGAGACAAGCTCTCAGCATGAAATAGCGAATCATCCAAGGAGGCAGGAAGGATGGCAGGTACCAGGAAGGCTGGCTAGATGTCAGGGAGTGTGTTTTACTGAAAGTTAATACAGTTGTTAAATTAAAAACTTACTGAAAATAGACATTTCTAGTCTTTATCACCTTGTCATCTGATTGGGGGTTCCTCTGTCCACTGTGGCTTTGCTACACAGGGAGGTCCCTGCCTTGGCCTCACCGCCCCTCCACCACCATCCCCCAGCCCAGCTGGGGGCTGACCCCTGGTCTGATCAAAGGTTACTTTCCTGTGTAGTGTTTTCCTCACTCTTCTGTAAAAGAGGGTCCAGGCCCCAAGAAGTGTGAGCCACTCTGGGTGGAGAATGGTGGATGGCGTTCACTGCAGACCTTCTCAGGGCCTTTCACACCTTGCTGTGCTCAGGGCAGAGGGAGAGCGCCCTTCTTCCAGAGGCAGAGGGTGGGCACAGGGAACCTCTAGCCCATGGCTGTAGGAAGCTTCTGGGTAGCACTCCAGGAAAGAGAGTCAGCTGTGCCTCAGGGCACGGACTCTGGAGAGGGAGAGACTTCACATTTCTGCTCTGCTGACATTAGCCCAATTTTAAAACAAAAAAACATACACCGATTCCTCAAAAGCCATGCGAAGAAGTGCTCCTTCTACAAGTCTGCTGCTTGTTTTTGGTGGATCCCATTTCCCGAGGCTTGGACAGAGGATCAAGGTTGGAAGAGCCTCTCACCTTTCCTGCGTCAGCTGAGACTGGGGAGGGGCTGGCACCCCACAGGCCCTGTGGGGGTCCCGCCCCGTGCGGGAACCTCTGCTGCTAGGGACAGAGGGTTCGGAAAAGCCCGGGTCCCACTAGGCAACTCTACTGGTCACCGAGGGCCATGGATGGTGCTGGTGGAGAGACAGCCAGGAGTTTTAGGGGTGTGTGTGGGCTGGAGCTGTGTCAGATGAAGCTCCTCCTGGGTTGTCAGAGTGTGCACAAGGCTAAGGGGCTGGGGAAGGCCCTAGCTCCCTGCAGAGCAGCCCCTCCCAGCTCTGGTCCCTCCCACCTACGTCTAGAAGGGAACCAAGCACAGCTGCACGGGTCCCAGCTGCTTTCCGCCTTTTCTGAACACGCTCAACATCAGTCATTCCTTCCACCTGGCAGCCCGAGTTCCATCCCTGGGTCCCCTGAAGGGAGAATCCCCAGGGGCACCTCCCACCCTTCAAGTTTCCCTGGGGGAGGGTCCCAGGAGGAGCTCTGAGCCACGTAATAGAGCCTGGGTCAGTCCCGGCTCCTGAACACATGCCTGAGACCAGCTGTAGCTGAGCTGCCTCCGGGATTCTCCAACCAGAGCAGGGCTCTCCTCCTGGTTTCCTGCCTCCGGCTGCTCACTAACAAAAGGCCCCAATCCCATGATCTCCTCTGTAGGAGTTGGGCCTTGCCAGGGTCTCCGTGAGTCTGTATTAGCCTGTGGTCAGGCTGTCCTCGTATAAAGCGTGGTGGCCTTTCCCCCGCTAAAACGTACTTGCTCAGATCTGACTCTGTTGTCTGTAAGCGGGACCATGGTTTAAATTCAGGGAAGGGAACTTGGGGTACTCAGAGGAATCTTGTGATTTATGTCATAAATAAGGGTCTACAACGTGAGTCTCACTAATTTAACAGGTGTTTTGTATGCTAAGTTAAATTTTCTTAAAACCTGCGGGACGTCTACTCAAGGCACACCATGATGGAGTATTTGCTCCTTTTGTAAATGACAGAATGCTTGATGGGGCGTAAGAGGAACCAAGCACTGACACAGGCCACCGTATGATGGACCCTGAAACCGTGACTCTGCGTGCAGGAAGCCAGGCTCGCACATCACGCGGCGAACGCTCCCGTCTGGGTGCAATGCCCATGGCGGGCAAAGTCGGGAGACGGGAAGCAGGCCGGTGGCCGCCGCAGCTGGAGGGAGGGGATGGGGAGCGACGGCTCACGGGGTCGGCTTCTCTCTGGGGTGACAGAGGGGATGGCTGCACGAGGCTGAGAACGGACCGACAGAGGGGATGGCTGCACGAGGCTGAGAACGCACTGAGTGCCGTGAACGTGAACTTCAGGACGGTGGATTCGACATTACGTGGATTTCATGCCAACAGTGCAGCGGACGTTTGGACGATACTGCTCGCACGTCTCTGCCACGCAGGCCTGGGCAAACGTGCGGCTTGAAAGCACTGAAAGCTTTGATTTCTCCAACGCAACTTGGCATGAAGGTTAAAAAAGCATCAGCAGGAAGGAGAGTTTCACAGGTGCCTTACCTGGCTCTGGGACGGGGTGTGGCCTCCTCGTCTGCAAGGGTGGGAGGCAGCGTGGGGAGCCCTAGGGCTCTGGCCATCGTCCTCCAAGGTGTCCATATCGGCCAGATACTGGGAGGGGAGCTGTTCACTCCCGACGACGCTCCTCCCTTTGGAGTGACAGTGGGATCGAATTATCCAGAGCAAAAAGCTGGAAGCCAGTGCACACGCTTTTCCCCGTATAGGAAAATGAGAGATGACAGAAACCGAAGACGTGATTTCAGCTCCCCGAGGTGAGGGAGCCGAGAACCTTAGATCAAGGTCAGAGAGGAGCAGATTGCAAGCCCTCACACGGGACCTTCAGGAAACAGGACCCTGCCCGGAACTCTCAGTGGGGCCCGAGGAGCAGAGACCACGTCGGCCGGGTGACCACAATACACCAAATTCCACCACGCGAAACTGTGTGCCCGGAGCGTGGCTGATGTGGGGCCCAGGGAGTGTCCGTGAGTGTGGGGGCTCTGGAAAGTCTGTCCGTGCTGGTCCCTGAGGGCTATTTCTCACATCTGTGTGTGGGCACCGGTAACCTCCAGCGTGCCCGGAAATGCTCATCCTGTGCTCCAGATTGGGGGGACCTTACTGTCCCCACGGCCTCACCGGAAGGTCCCTCCCCAGGGCTTCAGGGCCCTCCCTGGGAGATGGAGTCGGAGGTAGAGGCGGCCAGGGCTGGCCGCATGGGAGTCACTGTGCATGGCCACTTCTGTCCTCCACAGGCACCAGGCCCCACTGGCTCGGTGAGTCCTGCCAACAGGTGAAAGAGCTTGGGAAAGGGCCCTGAGCTCCAGTGAGACTGCAACCCCGTGCCCCGCTGGTTTCAGCTTGGGAGACTGCACGCTAGGGACCCAGTCTGGCAGTGCCCGGACTCCTGCCCATACAGACAGGATGGAGATGCGCTGTTTTAAGTCGATACGTTTGTGACACTACAATCTTGTTTAGTGGCTACAACGGTGCCGCATGCCAGGCACGAGCCCTCTTCACAGGGAGAAGAAACTGAGTCACAATGGCTAAGCTGGTGGATCAAGCAGCTTGCCACATTCCACCCAGCCTCAGATGATGCCCCTGCGTGTCGGGAGCATATCCCCCGAGATGCTCCCCGTTCCAGGGATGAAGTGAAAACCGCTGGTTGGTCAGAAACGTGGTCTCCCTCGGCTTCTCCCTTCCCGCCTGCCACCCTGTCGGTGTCCTCACCATGGGACGGGATCATGGTGGGGGGCAGGGAGTCTGTGACGTCCCCGTCCACCCCCATCCTATGACCTGTTCAATGCAGATTCATTTATTCACTGTTCAAGGGGAAGTAAAGCCCCATGTTCCTCCCCAAATGCCTCCAGCACCCTAATCGGCCTGTGGACCATGAGATTATGTTCCCTATAATATAATGAAAAGGAAAAAATGGAAAGGGGACCGATTTCCTGGCAGGAGGTGTCTTAACCACATTTCCCGGCAGCTGGCCCCACGCGGCAGCCATGTGGGGGCTCATTAGGGGGAGGGCCGGGCTGCCTCTGTGATCTCATCTGCTCCTGCATCAGTAGGGTGTCTGAACTCCTGAACCCACACTCCCACAGGGCACAGGAAAAGACAGCAATTCAGGATTTCATTATGAAGCGTGCTGTTTGACAACAAAATTAAACTAAGCAAGTCTAGTTCTCAGCACTTGCAGACCTCGTGATTCGTAGCTGGGAGCTGGCGGTGGTCCAGGGGGAAGCAGTGCCCAAACGGGACCTGCATTGTCCATCCCCAAGTGCACCATCTGTCCCCAAGAGTACCGTCCTCCTCCAAGTGTACTATCCATTCCCAAGTATACTATCCATTCCCAAGTGTACCGTCCGTCCCAAGGGCACCATCTGTCCCCAGATGTACCATCCATCCCCAAGTGCACCATCTGTCCCCAAGTGTGCCATCTGTCCCCAAATGTACCATCCATCCCCAAGTGCACCCTCTGTCCCTAAGTGCGCCATCTGTCCCCAAGTGCACCATCTGTCCCCAAATGTACCATCCATCCCCAAGTGCACCGTCTGTCCCCAAGAGCATCATCCATTCCAAATGTGCCATCCATCCCCAAGAGTACCGTCCATCCCCAGGTGCAGTGTCAGTCTGCAGGCTTGGACCTCACCTGTCCTTTGGTCAGGATAGATGGTCCAGGTGACCAGTGATCCTAATCATTTCAGGGACACCTGCCTGTCCCTACCCCAAGCCAGCTCAGTACTGCTGATAGCGAGCTATGTGACCAGCTGAGGTGTTGATGCTGGGACTTCTGAGTGTCAGGACGGCAGCGCCTAGCCTGGGGGTGGGTGGGAGTGAGTGGGGAGGTGGCGTCTACCAGGACCAGACATGCCAGACAAGGCGGTGAAGGAAGGGGTTGCTATCAATCGGCCGGCATGTCTGCACAAATCAGGGCAGTGGGCAGGTTTTCTGCTGACCCCTTCCCCAACGCAGAGCCCATCAAGGGACCTACCAGCTGTAGTAGCAGTCCCTAGGGCTGCCCTGCGGGACTCTCCAGGGATGCAGAGCTCAGTGACGGTGTCCTGTCCAGCAGGGGAGAGTCTGTCCGTCTGCTCTTCTGGACGGGGGTGGCATCCAGGGGCAACCATGGCCTCTGGGGAGGCGTCCTTGGCATGCGGTTCATCCGTGAAGGTTTGAGCACACGGGACCTGAAGGGTGCGTGAGGTTTTACTAGGAAGGGCAGCTCCCTGGCACGTCGGTCTTTCCATCCCTGTCTGAGGGTTTCCAGACCTCACGGGAGCAAACGCTAGACACTCCCTGCTCTGGCCCCTTGCAACTCAGGTCCCTTTATTTGCAGAAATCCTGTGGAGAACCATTTACTGCCTACTCTGTATCATGTGTCCGTGGAAGGCTGGGGGGCTCTTGAGACCCTGGGCCACTCACTGTACAAGGGAACACATCTAACAGCCCAGGGCTCCGACCCACCTAGAGTCTGAGGCCCCGAGGAGGCGGGTGAGGGAGCTACTTTCTGGGAGGGGTGTGTTGTTCTAACTGCGTACACCCTAATACTCCCAGAAGGGTGAGCGGGAGCATGGCAGGACCCCTGGGGACCCCTCGGCTGCAGCCCCAGCCCCTCCTCCTCTACCCTTCCTCCGGCCGGCAGAGACTTCTCTCTGTGGTGCCCTTGCCCTCAAGGACACAAGGTGCTGAGGGTGTCTGGAAGCCACATGCCCCAGCTCCTTTCCAGCTTGAGGGGGCAGGGAGGAAGCGGTCCTCAGGGCCCAGAGGCCGCAGGAAGCGGAGGTCACAGGGGCTGGTCTTGCAGCTGGAGCGGGACTTGTGGTCCAAAGACCTCTGGGGTGCCAGCTTGCTGCCCTACTGTCCTCTCCCCTGAAGCAGTCTGCGGATCAGCCCAGGCAGACACAGCCCCGCCCAGCTCTGGCCTGGAACTGCGGGACGGATGCCCAGGCCCCTATCAGGCCCCGAGTCCAGGACAGACAGTATTCCTCTGGCCCCCTCCCCTGACAAGCAGCCCATCCGAATCCCTGGGGCCCCTCATTTGTCCAGCCTTGGTTCCCTTCCTGCACTCTACTTTTCCAAGGGGCCAGCCCCATCTCTGCAAAGATGGAGGGTGTGAAGCTTCTGGATCCTATGGGATCCCAGATCCTCAGCACCCCAGCCCCCCGCCCCCCGCCAGCCCATCAGGCCCATCAGGCCTGCTATGGCCATCGGACTCCTTCCCAGAGTGCCGTCCCCCACCTGGGGCCCAAGCACCTGTCGCTCAGGTTATCCTGGGAAGGATGGGGGCAGAAACGAGAGCCCACTGACCTGCAGGCTGTCCATGGCTGCTGGGACTGGGGACGAATCTGGGGGGTGACTGCCAGACCAAGTTGAGTCATCAGAGTCGGCCTCAAAGTCCAAGTCGTGAATGGAGAGACGTTTTTTCTTAGGTGCAGACACGGGCAAGAGGAGCAGAGTCGGGGTCAGCTGGATGGCAAGGATCCGGGACCCCTCTTCCCTGGGCAGAGCGGGCGCCTCCAGGGGCACCCTCACCTCCCAACCTAGACACAAACCTGAAGGAGCTCAAGGCAGCACTAAGGGGCCCAGAGGGCTCCCCCCTTGGAATCCCCTGCGAGGTCTGCCTCTTTAAGGAAACAGCTGCTGGACCCAAGGGCCCTAAGGCTGCTCCGATGATGCTCGATGCTCCAGGACACAGAGCGGGGCAGCCTCGGGATGGGGGGAGGGGAGCACAGGCAGGCTCCTCTGGGGCTCACAGAGGAGAGCTGCTTCTCTCCCTTGAGAGGTGGGGGGACGGACGGTTTAGGCAGGTGAGGGGCACCCCCTGTGAGGTCCCAGAGGCGGGGGAGAGCTCCAAGTTGTCCAGATGAACAGCACCCATCTACTGAAATCCTGCCTCACGCTAATCTTGATCCTTTAATGGCATCATATAGGGAATATTCCAGACACTGGCTAGTATTTAAGCTCCCTGAGTGGCACGTCTACAATTTTCTCCCTGTAGACTGGCCAGACCTAGCCAGAGCCGAATGTCATGGATCCCGGCCTCCTCCTCGTGTCTCCAACTAAACTCCCGTCTCCCCTGCCCCAAACTGCTCCCCTTCCGTCCTTCCCCCTCCAATCCCCAGGAACCCCGGGGTGTACTCCGCTTGCCTGTCACCAAAAACATGTTACGAAGTAAGTGAAGATGGAAATGAGCATAAAAGCAAGACCCGTGACTGGCTGTAAAAAAAGTCGAGTCAAAGAGGTTCACTTCCCTGAAGGATACCAAAGCCACCTGGGAAGACAGCAGGGTGCCCTCTGGGACCCCTGACTGCCCTCACAACCTCAGATTGTGCTCCCAGGACCCAGACCGGACAGGTCAGGTGGGCTTCCCGCGGGCTCTGTCTGCCCCATAGTTTGCTTTGGGGTTTCTTATGGTGAGACCATGTGCTGAAGGCATGATCCCGTGTGGTGCTCAGTGTCTCAGACTCTCCAGGCACGGTGAGGGAGGTAGGGTCTCTGTGCTCATGCTACGGTAACCGGTAAAGTCAAGGAGAACACTGAGGTTTTTAGGACATCAGAACCCCAGGCTCCAGCGGGGGGAGTGGTGGGGGTGACCAGGGAAGACTTACTTTGCTGCCAATGGGCTGGGCCTGGGCCGCTGTGTCCAGTTCCCCATCCTCATCTGTCTGCTCACTATCTCCACTTCCCTTGCCAGTGCTTGCCTCAGGCCCACCTGCAACAGATGCACGCATGACTCAACCCAGGGAGAGAGACTGGGGGCCAACCATTCATCCCCCGCCCACCTATCCCCCTACCCATTCATCCATCCAACCGCCACCCACCACCCATCTACCCACTCCCATCTACCCACCTACCAGTCTATCCAACCAACCCGACCATCTACAACGCATCCACTCACCCATCTATCCGCCCACCCACCTGCTTACCTACAACTCATCCATCCACCCACCCATTCATCCATTCTCCACCCACCCACCACCCATTCATCCATTCTCCATCCATCCACCCACCTACCCATTCATCCACTTTCCATCCAACTATCCATCCATCCACTCATTCATGCATTCTGCACAAACGTGTCTGTCTATCCACCCACCATGACACATCCCGGCAAAACCACCTGCTGGCCTTCCAAAGACCTATCCAAGCATCAGTTAGACTTGGTCTGAAACCCAGAAGAAAACTACTACTCTGCATCAGTTTTGTCAGGGATCATGCCAACAAGCATTTGTCCTCCATTCAGGGACTCTTTCTCGGGTAATCCACATCCCTGGCCTTGTGGTGGGTGAAGGAGGCCAAGAGCAAAATCACATTTTCTCAAACAGTCATTTCATGAATTTATCTGCAGTCAGATTCAGCCCCAGGGCGTCACCCTTCCTCCACCCTCCAGGCCTCCTGCATCACCTGAGCACCTGGGCGGCCCTGTCACAGCCTCTTCTCTCTGCTTCCCCACTCACACTGACCTGGCCCCTGTTCTCCTTTAGGTCTCCAGAGGGGTCCAGGAAACGAGCTCTGGGGTTGTAGAGCATGGATCGTCGGCCTTCCCTCAAGGGCTGTGAGGACATCCCTGCACCGGGGGCACGTGGGCTGTGGGGCCGGGCCCACACGTGCTGCCCCTGCACACCCGCCATTCCTCACTCCCTGTGCCTTTGGGTCAGGGGAGGTCTCGAGTGTGAAACGAGTCGGGCATTTACTGTACTTGAGAGCGCACTGTGCAGCGGGCCCCCACACTTGGACCTGTGCAGCGGGCAGACAGCCTGATTATTTTCATTCTTTGGACTGTGAATCTTGAGGAGACTCACCCCAAACCACCAGACAGAAGACACTGAGCTGAGCTCTGCCTGTGTGGAGGGAATGTGGGCATGACTTCTGGAGGCCTGGGGCACACGCGCGTGTCTGTGTGTGTGCATGTGTGTGTGGGTGCGCATGCGGCCCATCAGCATGGCGCTGCCCCCAGGACTGAACAGGAACAGGAGCTCTGCTCCCCTTTTGGTCGCCGACTCCTTACATCTCTCTCTCCAATTGGGATGAGGGTTTGAGCAAGCCCGAAGGACGTCTCCTGATCCTGACACGGAAGACAGATCTCAGCCGCTCTCACAGGGAGGAGGGAAAAATCACGAGCCCTACGAGCTCCGAGGACTTACTGTGGATGTCAGGCGAGCCTCGCGCTCTGTCAGGCAAACCTGGAACCAAAGGAAAGGCACTGGGAAGAAAGATATCCCCCGAGACCATGTGATTGAGCTCCGGTTTCCTCTCATTTCCTTCCTGGCCCTGGGACGGCTGTCTCCAGCAGCATCTGCCTGTCCTGCTGTGGGGGCCTCAGGAAACACCCCGGTTGCTCTGCAGGTTCACCGGGAGAACCCCCTGCACCCCCACCCCCCACCCTAGCTGACCAGGCTGCGTTTGGCCCTGGCTGGCCAGGCTTCAGAACAGTAACTTCAATCATTTCTATTTTTCCAGTTTGACTACTTGAAAACACACACACAACTTTCCTTTCCCGCACCTTCTGTGACTCAATGAACTGTGCTCCCAGGTGCCCCCCGGGGAGAATCCAGCCTGGGAATCATCCCAAGGACTCAGGACTCTGGGGCCAGGTGGGAGCAGCGGGGAGTTGGAGTTCCTGTTGTCCCACAGCGCCACCTTGTGGCCCTCAGTGGTGACAACTCTGAAATCGGCAGGTGCGGGTTGGTGTTGGCTCCAGGGGCTCGAGACCGCGGCTGGGCTTCACAATCCCCACAACCTTTCACACAACACAGATTCCTGAGCTGGCCTGGTCCCTGGAATCAGGCACCTCCCAGAGCGATACTAGGTCTTCAGGGGTTCCAACGTGGCCTCTGTGAACAGGGCCGCCTTTGTGGTCGAGTTTCTCAAATGCTTTGCGGTGTGGCTTTCTGCCCTGCTTCCTGGGGTTTTCACCCTTGAGCCCTGTGGCGGGGGCCAGACTTCCTCCAGCTGCAGAAGACCCCTCGGCCCATCAGATGCACAGGGAATGTTTGTGGAAAAGAGGAGATCCAGGCCCCAAATCAGACGCCCAGGGAGGAAGGGCCTGGAGAACATGTTCTATTAACCAGCGCCTGGTTACTCGACTAGTCACTGAGTTCAAGACCTTAGCTACGAGTTCTCAACCTGCTAGAAAGCCTTGAAAGGTAGGATTTCAAGCAGTTTGGGTGTCGACAGCATGCAGGACTTCCCAGGGGGGCCACAGAAAGCAGCCAATCTCATACAAAATGCCCGAGAGGGCCTGACAGGGGCACACACCCGTTCCAAAGGATCTGCTTGGTCCTGAAACCTGAAACACGCATGGGAAAAAAGAGCGAGCCGGGGGAGGGGTGCGCTCCTCACCTCCCCCCTGCAGCCGTCCGCATAGGGAGCGGATCACTTTGGCACTCCCGAAGCGCTTGAAGCGGGCTCTCAGGTGCTGGTGGTACCACTCCAGAGAGCCAATCTTCACAACCCTGCAGAGACACAGGGCTCAGGCCCGAGGCACGGCACCGGGAGGCATGCGTCCATGCCCACCCTTCTTCAGCCAGCCCCCCACCCCCCGGGACCCGTCGGGCCCTGGCACCCACAGGGTCCCTCGGACGCCAGGCCGTGACTCACCTGGCCAGGTGACAGGGGTCGCAGAGCCAGCCCTGCTCCTCCGGGTGAGCATGGCCGCAGTCCTGGCAGGTGAAGAGGCGGCAGTCCAGGCACTGCCTTCTGGGGGTCGCAAGGAGTCGGTAGGGCTGCAGGCAGCGGGCACAGTGGGTCTCATTCAGGTGTGCTGTGTCAGCAAGCAGCTCCCTCTGGGAGCTCTCCTTCTTAATCCGGCCCTTCAACCCCCTTGGGAAAATATCAGAAACAAGAAATCTATGAGACACCCACCTTGTTTTTGCAATAGGTTTTAAATGCTTGCACGCATGGGTGTGCAACACACACACACACACACACACACAACTTTCTCATATACAGAAAACAGGTAAGACACCCCCAGGCAGCCCTCACTGTCTGCAGGGCTAGCTCCACGCTCCTGCTCTCTCCGGGGGGGTTGGGGGGGAGGAAGCTCAGCAAGTTGGGGTCAAACATGTGCAGTTAGGGTAGGTTGGAATTGAAACAACTCTATTTTTATAGAAATTAAGTTGCCTTTAAACATTTCCATGCCCCTTCACAATCGGACATTCTTCCAGGCTACATGTCCGAGACTTTCAGTGCTAAAGGGCCATGACCCATTAGGGCTCAGAATCACAGGCTGGGACAGTTGCCACCACTTGTCCTCACCACCTCACATAACTCGTAACGGAGAGAGGAGGGACAGAGGTCTGGAACCCCAGCTTGGAGGCGGAGCCCAGAGCTTTGCTGATGCACAGCCCAGAGCTCAGAGACTGTGCTCCAGCACCTCGTTTCACCGGATGAGGGTGGGCCTAGCAGTCCCTAGCACCAGGGGGTCCAATGTTCCTCAGAGCGGGGAGCCCAGCAGGGCCAGGGCCAGGTGGGATCCTGGGGGTGCACCTGGTCTGGCCACAGGGTTATTTCCAACTCCAATCTATTGCCCAGTACAGTTGTTTGAGAGGAGGTTAGAGAAGGGAGAAAAGTCCAGGCGGTTCACGGGCTGGTCAGTGCTGCCACAGAGACGGCAGAGATAAAGCTCATCACAAGGGCAAGGCTGTGCTCCTCTCTCTGAGGCCCTGCTCTGCCTTGTGGCCTGAGCTAATGGCTCTGTGTGGAGGGAGGACACCAGGTAAGTGGGGGTTGGGCACTCTCCCCAGGAGGCCACACAGAGTCCTGGGGACAAAGATGGGAGGTATCTCCTTGCCAACAGTTCGGGGTCCCTTCCAATAGGTGAGCTGCCTACCCACTCCCCCCAGTTTGCTCCCACACAGCAAGCCTGTAGTGGCCTTGTCTGGGGGCTGTCTGGTGCAGGAAACATCCAGCACCGGCTGTCCTGGGAACGCCACAGCACCCCCCGCCAGACCCTTCCAGTGGGCTCACCAAATTGAACCAACTGGGAAATGTCCCCTCCACATCATGGACACATTCTGTCTGTTCTGGATTTTAGAGAATGTCTGCCAAATGCAGTATTTTTAGTTTTCAAAAGGATCTACTTAATCCATTCTTAGTGACAAAATCAGACGGACCCGGGGAGCCACTGTCTTGAGGGAACTCAGGGCCTGTGGTTTCCAACGGGGACAGCCCAGAGCTCTTCTAGGAAGCTCTGAGACGGGACTCCCGGTTTTAAGTGGCAGTGTCTGCACTTCTCTGATTTCCCGCTCCCTGCTCGATGCTCAAACACTCTGGAAGGGCCCACAAACGAAACTCTGGCCTCAGCTTTGAAAACCAAGCAAACATGGCCTCCTGATGGCCACAGTCTAAGGGGAGGGCTGTCATCCACAGAGAAAGCTGCACCGACATCTTTGCTTCAAGCTTGGGAGCACAGGTACCTGGAACCAGGTGGGGAGGGTCTCTTGATCTCCATTTCCACTTTGACAGTATCTGGATCAGCCAGAAAATCTAGATACCACCCTTTGCCTCTCTCCCAGCGAGTGGCCCTTATTCTGCATCCAGGCAGAGCCACACCCCCAGCCCAGCAGGAAGAAGGATGGGGGCCTGTAGGACACACCACATCTCGGGACCGGAAGTCCTCTGAGATAAGAGCCACGCGGGTGGCAGCTGGACATTGACATATTCCAGGGTCAATCACCCCAATCTGGGGTCTCATGGCGAGGAGGTGAGGGGGTCCAGAATAATGCACACACTCTTCTTGTTGCAAAATGGGGCCAACCAGATGTCTCTCCACGATGGCTGCATCGGCAGGCAAAAGACCAACGTGCAGCTCTATGTTCAAGTTCAAGTCAGCCCCAGGGAGAAAACACCCTGAACGTGAGCGACCGCCAGAGCCGGAAGAAGACTCAAAACAAATGTGCTTGGTGAGCTACCTGCGATTCAGAGAGGCGGAAATAAAGAAGGAACCAGGCTGAGATGGAAAGACCACAGGCTATGCTCACTGAGGTGGAGGAGAGACGGCCCAAACAAAGATGGGAAGGGATGGAAACTGACAATGGGAGGAAGATGGGCGGAATGACTCCCGCACATACTGTGTCCCACAATTCAGAACAGGGGTTCTCAAGGTGTGGTCCAGGGACCTCTGAGATTCTCAAGATCTTTTAAGGGGTCCACAAGGTCAAAACTATTTTAACAACAATGCTGAGACGTTACTTCTCTTGTTTGGCCTTTGATACCTGCACCCGTGACAGAAAAGCAACGGCGGCCGAACAGCTAGGACTTCAGCGTGGGTCAAGGCAGAGGCACAAACCGAACCAGCAATCTGCGGTATTTGTCCCAAGGGTAAAGAAGAGCACGTCTTTGATGAAGTATGTCCTGATTAGAGGCAGGTCCTTGATGCCACAATAAGTTACTCATCTTACTAACCTTGACCCTTGAGCTGTGTCTTTGTAATACCCCACATGAAGAAACGAGCAGCTCGCATTGAAAGCATTTCTTTTCCATCCTGAAGCACGACCGGGGTCTAGACACAAGGAGGCAGCCAGTTGCTGGAGTTCTAACATGAACTAGAATTTTTTTTCATGAAGCATCCTTTTTACTTAAAAGCACAACAGGAAGCTAAACTATTCTGACTTGGGTGTTGACCAGATGTTCTCTTAGAAATGAACACAGTGAGCCCGTCACCACGAGGAAAACAAGTGGCGATATTTGTGGCTTATGACAAAACTCAAGCTTTCGAGCATGAAAAGAACCTTGGGAAATTTATGTCTGCCACCATGAGCCAGACAGCGTCCGTCACCTAGAGGCTGCTGATGAGATCAGTGGTGACGGTCATCAATGTGATTTTTTCGGCATATGATGAAATGTGTCACCATCTGGAAACTGTTTATGGTGTGACAGAACCTCACATGGATACAAGAGCAACCTGAGTGCGGGACAGGTCAATGGAGTTTGGTTCACTGATACGCGTTCAGATCCCACTAACTACTTTCAGAAACCCCCGTTGCTGGGTTCCCCAGTAATAGGAAAGCACAGCATCTGTAATCATCTGGCAAGACCCCCGAAACCCACCCCCTTTTCCCAACTACATATCAACACGAGGCTAGATTTTCTTCAAATCCTTCAGCCAAAACAACATATTCCAATGCATTCAAAACAGAAGCCAAACCTAGAATTCAACCATCTCCAGACATGGAAGGGATTTCCAAAAACACAGACGATGCCTGTCTTCTCATTTGTTTTGGAAAAAGTAATGTTTCATAAAAACATTATTTACATTTAGCGTGTAAGGGGCTTACTGTTGTTATTTTTCAATGGATCAATGAATATTTTTAAAATGCCTGGTTTTAATTTCTGGTAGGGTAAATACTGACATATATAATCCATTCGAACATGAGCCCCTTGGGGTTCTCAATGATTTAGGAATGTAAATGGACTCAGGCCAAAATGTTTGAGAACAGCTGATTCTGGAGCAAGTTTGCGGCCACCGATGCAGAGCAGAGGCCTGGAGGGATGGGCATGGGCAGTGGAATCAGGGACAGATGGAGCAGAAGCTCCGTAGAGGGGTGACCCTAGGATCAGAAACCACAGCACCGTGCTCTGCCCACGGACTTCCAGCTTGCCCTGGGGTGCCAACATCCAGAGCCCAGAGTAGAAGGGAGATGCCAGCTGTCCTCAAGACAGGCTTAGTGACCTTGCAGGACATTATGGGTCTGGTGCAAGGAATGCCCTTTCAAGATAGGACAGGGGAAGCGAGGTCCCCTCTTGGCCACAACTGGGTGTGGAAGGGGCTAGGGGCAAATGAAGAGGGCAGACCCATGTGTCCTTGCTCTCCCCATCTTAGGTTGGGAGTCCGGAGGAAATGTGTGAGTACTGGGGACAGCTTAGGACCCAGGGTGCATGCTGCACCCTTTAGGATCAGCTGTGGAGGAGCACACAGTGGCCATGCACCTGTGTCCCCCAGCAGCCACTGAAAGAGGGATGAGTTCGGACCACAGCTTCTGCTTCTGGCTCTTGGATAAGGTGATCTTTAGACCCTGTCCCTAGAGGACAGCATGACGTGCTGGGAAGCCCGGAGACTGGCAGTCTTGGGTTTGGGAGAAGCCACAGCATGTGAGACTGACACCGGGGATCAGGAATCTCAGTGGTGGTGGTGGGGTGCCAGCCCCTCCCAACGCCCGGCCAGGATGATTCACGAGCCAGGATGATTCTCATTCTGGAAGCAGACCTGACCCTCCACTCTGTCTCAGGGACCAGGAAGGAGCCCATGGGCAGTGCTTATAGCCAAGACCCCAGCAGCTCTGTCCCCCTGAGGACCCAAAGCAGGGGGTATGGGGATGATAAAAAGAAAGATAAGACTAAGCCATAAAGAATCAGAGGAAGAGAGCAGAGTGTCAGACACCAGAGAGGAAGCTGAAGGCTCCTTCTGCTCAGGCCGTGAGGACCCATGAACAATCTCAGATAGGAAACAAACGAACGGCTCTTCTCCGCACAGCTCGGTTGGCTGTGAGTTTTGAGTGTGCCACAGAAGCGGCGATCATTGGAATACAGGAAAACTCTCCAAGCAGGAGAAGAAAAGGAGCTGGATCCTCAGATCAGGAGTTGGTGGACTGCAGGGCGGGTGGACGACCCACACGGCTTGGTTAGGACGCGGCCAGCTCGTTCTGGGGGGGGCACAAGTCGGCAGGCAGGTGCTTCTCTGCGAGTCGGAGAGAGGAAGCTGGAGGCCACGGGGCAGTTTCCTGTTGCTGCTCTGGCAAATGCCCACACATTTCATGACTTAAAATAACACTGCCTTTTTACCCGATGGCTCTGGAGGTCAGACATCTGACGTGGCTGTCGCAGGGCCACGATAAAGGTGTTGGCAGGACTGTACTCCTTCCGGGAGGCTCTGAGGGGGTGGGGTGGCATCTGTTCTCTTGCTTTTTCCAGCATCATGAGGGCCTTATTACTGGCCTGAGGCCCCTTCCTCTACCCTTCAGAACCAGCCCAGGCGGTGGGTGCCCCTCCCGGCCCTGTGCTGCCTCCCCCCTTCCTTTGATCACCCTGGTGGCCACCCTGAGCCAGCAGGGTGGCCGAGGACCATCTCCCCCTGTCCAGGCTGGCTGATTAGCAGCCTTTGTTGCACCTGCCAGCGCATCCACATAACCTGACCCAGTCACAGATTCCGGGGGTCGGGAGGTGGGCGTCTCTGGGGGCGCGTTATTCTGCCAAAGTTCTGAAGGGAGAGTGGGCGAGCGGAGACCTTACTCCCAGTAGAGAGATTCCCGAACGTCAACTCCACAGCCCGTGTCCTTCCTGAGAAAATAACTTGCAGACGTGCTCCTGATGGAGCGACGATTCCCAGGTGTGAGCCCAGGAACGTGGTGCTGGGGCCGATGAGTCCCAGAATCAGGATGCCAACTTATTGAAAGCACAGAGCCCAAACTCAGCAGGACAGTCAGCCGTGACGGAAGGAGGACAGTCGAAGAGCAAGTGTGTGGATCCGCAGTCCCGAGTGTGTGAATAATTACCAGGAAGGATAATGACGGGAAACAGAAACTCACTAATGTTCTGTGAAGTCCGTGGAGGAGACTGACAGCGGGACGTGTGCCAACAGGACAGGTCTGACCAGTCTGCTGCCGTGAGAGCCAGAGGCCCCTGGTCTCGCGGGAGTCCGGGCAGCACTCTCAGGCTGAGCCCACCCCCCAAGCCCAGGGCAGTCCCCCAGGTAGGGGGACCTCACAACCCTTGGGGGCAGCATTTCTAAGGCCAGCCTCGTCTGTCCAGGTCTCACGCCGGGAGAGCTTCCAGAGAGCGTCTCAGGAGCCCAGATCTGTTTGCAGATTTTGAACCCACAGTTCCACCTGTTTGCCTTTCTGGGGAAGGCTCGCATGGCTAATATTTGATTTTTGGGCTGTGCCCTTGAAAACAGGGTGTGCTATTTCAGTAAGCTCTGTCCTCGCCCAGGGCATGAGTCACTGCCTGGGCTGAGCGCTCCTGCTCTCCCTGCGCTTTGCGATGACCCAGTCCTTTCCAGCAGGGAGGCCACTGAGAGCCACCTCCACAGGCAGGGGTGCAGCGCAGCAGCCTGCAAACTCAGGATCTCACCAGATCCCGGGGGCAGCCCGCACACCGGCTGGGAGTACGGGCTCTGGAATGCCATGCGGAAGCTCCCCTTTCTCTCTGCTGTGCACGTCCGTCGGTCAAGGCTGCAGGTGTCCTGGACCCCGGCTCTTCCCCAGATGGACGGGATCAAGAGCTGGGCCCTTCCGTGCATGTTCCCTGCAAGGAGGTTTCCTGAAGTGCTAGTCTGTACTTATGTGACGTTAAAAAATCACGTGTATCTTTTCTGTAGCTAAGACCTCTTAATACCCGAGTCACAAGGATGAACGTCGAACACTTAGAAAACCCTCCCCTACACAGTCTCACAGTTAACCAGTTCTGGACACTCTTCACAGCCAGGCCCACCCTCTGTATCCGATCCTGGAATCACAGCTAATAAGAACACAGAGCGGCAAGCCTGTCTAGGGAGTAAATGATGTAACACAGTCAAAGACCCAAGTGCACATTCATCTTCTGTGCACATTTGAAGACAGCCGTGAGTCTTTCTGTGGTCAGGCACTGGGCTGGGCGCTAGGGACCAAACAGCCCTCACTGGGCTTAGATATGGGCGGGGAGACAGATTCAGACCTAAGTGCTGCAGAGGGAGATCCAGAGGGCTAAGCAGAAAGAAATGGTATTGGGAGAACAGTAGCTATTTCAGAAAGCAATCTGGGGAGGTTTCTTTGAGGCAGTGATGTCTGAGAAGGGACGGGAGTGATGTGAAGGAGGGTGCAACAGGGAGACCTGGAGGAAAGGTGACTCCTGGGGGCCATGGGGAGAAAGCAGGGCAGGGAGGTGGAGGAGAGATGTCCAGCAGAAAGATGGACTGGAATGAGCTGGGGTGGCTCTGTGTGGCCAGCAAGCCACAGCTGGCTCAATGGGGCTTATCAAGGTATGAAATGTGGGATGAGAAGGAAGGAGTGGAAACGACCGTGATGCCTGGGCACTTGACCCCAGCAACCAGGCTGATTCCAAGATGGGGGAAGTGGAAACCTTGGAGGAATCAAGACCTGCCTTAGACACGCTGTGTTAGACCCCAGCCGAGGGGCTCAGCAGTCATTTGTCTACATGCCTCACAGGTTCAGAAGACAGTTCTTGGCTGAGGTCATTTATTCGGGATTTGCTGTCTAGACCCACGACATCCAATAAGGTAGCCACAAAGCCCACGGGGTTATTTCAGCCAGTTACAATGAGAAAAACAAAGACAAAGTTGGTTCCCCAGTTGCATCAGGCATATCTCAAGGGCTTAACAGGTGCAGGTGGCTACTGGTCCCCACTCTGGAGAGAGGTGTAGCTCCTTTCCTCGGTCCACGGGGCAGTGCAGGTCTAGGGGGCATCAGAACCATGGTGCTGGTGTGCACCCTCAGGGAATGGGTGCGCATAGAGCAGAGCTCAGGTGGGGTCCCCGACCCTCTGAACGTGACTACTGGGTGGTCTAGAAAGATCAGCAAAGAAACAGAAGGCACAAGACCCCCAGATGTGAGTGTGGGGGAATACAGCAAGAAAAAGGTCAATGAGTTCAGAGCCTCTGGTCTTATTAGACGTTTCTATGCATTTTTAAAAAATATTTTATTTATTTATTTGACAGACAGAGATCACAAGCAGGCAGAGAGGCAGGCAGAGAGAGAGAGAGGGGGGAAGCAGACTCCCTGCTGAGCAGAGAGCCCGATATGGGGCTCGATCCAAGGACCCTAGGATCATGACCTGGGCCGAAGGCAGAGGCTTTAACCCACTGAGCCACCCAGGCACCCCCGTTTCTATGCATTTAAAAAAAGTGAAATGCCATAAACCCATACATTTTCACCACCTGCTTTTTCCACTTGGTACCTTGTGAATTGGTCATGAAGATTTATTGCTACAGCTTTATTTCTAATGGGCTCCAGGTGATCCATTGTTGAATTCATGGTTAAAGTTGGTTACTTGGTGAAAACTTGTAATTTTGGACATTGGGGTCTTTCTAGTTCTTCACTCTTAATGATACTTGCTGTGAGGGATATCCTCTCTTGCTTCTCTCCTTTGCATGACTTTTAGCCAAGAGCTTGCTGGCTCAAAGGGCGAGCCCCCATGTAGGGCTTTGGGTATGCTATGCCAGACTGACCTCCACAAAGGTCTAATGTATCCCTCGCTTCAGCCCTGCAATCACCCGCACTCTTCAGCCAGGCTGACTACTGGGATTCTCATTCATCTTTGGAAATACGTGAAAACGATATATTTTGATTAGTTAGCATTTCTTTTGTTATTCTTTCAGTTATTTCTTCATTTTTTTCTTGACTATGTTCATTTCTTCTTTGGTGAATTTCCTGTTCATATCCTTTTCCCATTTCATTGGATTTTTGGGTGGTTTTCTAATTTGGAAAACTTACTTATATTTTTGATTTTAAGAAGCCCCTTATACATCAAGAATAGGAATCCTCTCCATTTCTGTTATATCATTTGTTCTTTTTAAAAGTTAATTTTTTTTTCAAAATTTTCTATGTACGCATTTATTTAGTCAATACTTATCGATTATTTCTGTTCTAATTTCTCCCTGCGTCGCCATATGTAGGTTCTTTCGCTGCAAGATTCTATACGTATTTACCCATATTCTCTTCCAGGAATATTCCTAGTTACATGGCTCATGTTTTTAACACTTCAATTAAAAATATGAGATTAACCCTCACTCCTGCTGGTGGTCAACTTTCCCCAGACTAACCTTTCCTACTGGTATGAAATGTTACCTTTTTGTCGCAGAAATTGTTACACACACTGCTGTATTTCAGACCTTTCCATATTGTTTCACTGGTGACATCTGTGAAGGACCACTTTAATTACTGTAGCACTGAAATAATTTATCTCCTGGAACAAAGCCCCTCTTACTAATTTTACTTAAACTGTTCTATCTTACATCTTTGTTTTTCCATACCGTTTTCTCACGTTCCCCAAAGTGCCTTGGGAATTTGACCGGGGTTATGGTTCACTGATTCCCCCGCAGTAAGACGCTCTTGTTCTCTAGAGCACGTGGTGTCACCTGCTATTTATCTCACATTTTCGAACGTTGCTCCATAATGTTTTGTGTTATTCTTCATACTGCTTTTGCACATGGCTGATATGTATATTTCTGGGTACCTCATCTTTGTATTGTAAATAGAATATTTTTCTATATATCTTCTTTTTTTAAATTAATTAATTTATTTGATAGACAGAGATCACAAGTAAGCAGAGAGGCAGGCAGAGAGAGAGGAGGAAGCAGGCTCCCCGCTGAGCAGAGAACCCAACGCGGGGCTCGATCCCAGGACCCCGGGATCATGACCTGAGCCGAAGGCAGAGGCCCTAACCCTCTGAGCCACCCAGGCGCCCCCTTTTCTATATGTCTTCTAATCGAATATTTTCGATGTCTAAGAAGGGGACCCTGATTTTTTTTTTATATTCTTTTGTAATTAGCCAGACTACAAAATTCTCTTTTTTCCTGGTTTTACAGAGAACTACCTTGGGTTTTCACATCTGCAGGTCATAGCTATGCATCTCCATGACCACAGGCTTTATTTTGTTATCTTCTCTAATCGCATTGCCCAGCACATCAGGAACAAGGTTAAATCAGCAGTGATGCGTGCCGATGATAGAAATCCTTTGCTTGTTTCTAACATTAATATATCTTGTTTGAGGGACTCTTTCATCATGTTAAGAAAGTATTTTTATTTCTATTTTATTAATTTAACAAAATTATCAGAAATAGCATGCTACCAAACACTCTTCTGTGGCACTGAGATAATCCTACGTTTATTTTTTAAGATTATATTTATTTATTTAAGAGAGAGCGAGACTGTGAGAGCAGATGGGGAGGGGCAGAGGGAGAGATGCAGGCAGATCCCAGGACACACTGGGATCCTGATCTGAGCCAAAGGCAGATGCTCAACCCACTGAGCCACCCAGATATCCGAAAATAATCCTACATTTTGTCTCCCTAGCACCCGGGGTGGCTCACAGCCCAGGCCCTGCACCAAGTAGCAGACTCAGCATAAAGAGGACTGTGCTCTCACACAAGGGTCTGTCCGACTTAAGGCTCTATGTTCATCCACAGCAAGACACACGTCCTCATTATACAGCCCACCACAGTCAGGACTCGATGGTAGGAAACAGGTAGTAAGTTAAATCTACCCTAAACCGCCTTAGGGATGCCAATGTTGTTAACATCCTAATTTTGTCTATCTTTGAATTTTGGATTCTTTGGAGGGCAGCATCATGTCCTGATGGGAAGCCAGGAATAATAGGACACTTTGAACACCCCACTCCCAAGTGCCTGGTCTGACACAGCAACCGCAGGAAGAGATTTCTGTGTGCCTGGGGCTATATCAAAGATGGCATGGTTCCTCCCTTCTTGTCCACTTTCCGAAAAAGAGTCCGCAAAGGAAAGCCACCCATTCAGGATGCTGAATGGTGTCTGCTTCCTAGAGGAGCTAGACCCTAGGAAAACTCCTTCCAGTTGATTCGGAGGAGTGGCATCTGTGTTGTCTATCCACCCAAGTATCAGTGACGTGGGCCAGCTCATCTGTCACGTGCTTTGACAGAGGAGACCCAATGATGTGTTGCTCTTACAGCTTGATCCAGCCTGAGCTGGATTCTTTCCCCGGGCTCTGTCCCAGGATCCTTTACAGTGGACTCGTGCTTCCATGTCTGGGGAGAAATACACCTAATATGCATTTCTGTTAACTTGTAAATGTCAAAAGAAATACTGTTGTTGTCTGTTTTCCAATTGGTCTATGCAGTGGTCGTTTAGCAAATGGTTCCGTGCCAAATTTGCTCCTGGCGAGTCAGGCCCATATGCTGTGTCCTCCTGATGTGTACTTGGGATAGGAAAGTTCTTCTCATTTAGTGAACGCGTTTCTTGGTTTCACAGTTGTTTCCCCATTCACTCGGTTCTATGAGTGGCTGTGGCTGGTTCCTTGAGCTGAGCCTTCCATCTGGCATCCCATCTGGAGGACCGCAAAGACTTCAGAAACCCAACCGAGTGATTCCCAAGGTGCTCGGTTTGTCACGGCCACCAGCTCATGGTCACCAGACCACAATTTCTCTGCTCAGCTGGTTCACAGATCAGAGAACTGGAGTGCTGACATGATAGCCAACCGCTCTGTTGAACAAATTCTGGTGTCAGGAACCCAGAGTCTTTATTTTTAGGCTGGTTGAGCCTTGCCCCTTCCCAGCAGAGCTGCCTGTCTGGGTTGAAATTCAATCCACATGTCCCGACCTCATGATGCTCATCCTGTCCACCCCCGTGCCTCGGGACCACACGCCCGGGTCCTGCGGCGGCCTGGGGTCAGCGGGACACTGCAGCAAATGTTCCTCACGGTCAGAGATGACTTTGGTTTGTGTTGCATATTTAACTAACAGCACAGTGAATGAGAGATGAAACCATCAAAAATAGTAAGAGCTATAAAAGCCCTTCCCTTCCTCCTCCCTCCCAGAATGACTCTTTACTTCCCAAACACATCACCTGCTACATCTCTGTTTGTGCCTCAGGAACCCGTCACGGTAATGGCTCTGGGCTTCACCACCCTTGGCTCAACGTTACTGTGACACAGACCTTCCCCACCACGGCCTCTCGGCAGCTCACATTTCCAGAGGTGGGACAACACTCCATGGCATTAATGTCCCCCAGGCAGCCTCCTCCAGTCTGGGAGGGAGCATTTGACAAGCCCACCCCAAGCACAGGGCAGGCTCAGTCGATACAGCAGAGCGGGCCCATGCCCCCACACCCCTGCCTCCCACTTCCAGAACTGTCCTTTTCTGAGCAGACGGCATCAGGCACTGCTGAATGAGGGGGGCACCCTGACCATACCTGGGCTGGGGGTCTGGCCTGGGCCATAGGCTACACCCAGGACAGGAGGAATCATGGTTCACATTGCTGTAGGAGCCTTCTGTTTCCAACAGCATCGAGAGGCCAGCTGGGCCTGGCTCCTCTTGGCAATGTGAATGGCCCCAAGGACTATGACAGTGAGGAATGATGGATGTCAGAAGGGACTCACCTTCATGCAATAAGCACAGGGGTTTCTGCAAGACCCACTTTAGCTGTCTACACCAAGGAGGAGCAGCCCAGCTCAAGGGTCTCTGGGACAGAGGCTGCTTCTTGTGACCTGGCCCAGGGGGTCCTCCCTCTGGTCCCTGAGAGCTGGGTTCCCCTCCTTCACATTTATCTGTGTTTCCATTTACGCTTAAAATACACATGGACAACCGCTGGGCTACCTGCAGGTAGGGTCTGGTCCATCCCTGGGGACGGGGTGCTGTCAAGAGGGAGGGGTAGGCTGGCTTTGCTCGAATGAGTGTCATAGCCCCCTGGCAGGGTCTGGTGGTTATGGCCAGGGCGGGGGAGCTGTTCCGGAAAGGGTGAGAGGATGCTGCAGTGTTCATAGGAAGAAGGGAAAGGGAGGGAGGGATTTCAGCATCTGAGGAAGCTGGGTCATCGGAGGCCGAGGGAGACAGGACAGAGCTCAGGGCAGGCAGCTCTGGCCCCTGCGTGGGACTTGGAGGTCGGGTCAGGTCCAGACCTGCCATGGGCTCCAGTGTGAGGTCTAGTGCGGGCGTGTTAGGACCCCTCCCCACTGTCACCATGCTTGTTTCCCTTAGTGGGTGGTCCATTGTCAGGGACTTTGTTCTGTGTGGGGACCCAGAGCTCCCCTCACTGCTTGTCCTTCTCTGTCCCCTTGGGGGCTCCATCGTTCTCTCTCTGGACTCCCTCCTGTGGGGGGGGGGTCTCCTCCTGCCTGGTGACGACACCCTGGGGTCAGTCGAGTAATGCTCCTTCCACATGAAAACTGTCTACATTCCTAGTTCCTGGGACCGCGCATATGGGGATTGTGCAGACGGGATGAAGTCAAGGGTCTTGAGGTGGCAGGTTCCTCTGGATTTTCTGGGTGGGCCCAGTGTCATCACAGGTCCTTACAAGGTGCAGAGGGACAAGGAGGGGGAAAGTGGAGTGGGGGTTGGGTGTCAGGCCGACCGCCCTGAGGACAGAGGCCGGGGCAGGGGCCAGGGAGTGCGGGTACCCTAGATGCTGGGGAAGGCAAAGACAAAGATTCCTCCCTGGAGCTTCTAGAAGGAACTCAGGCCTGCTGACACCTTGATATTCAGACTTCTGACCTCCAGAACCAGGAGAAATGTATGCATGATAAGCCACTAAATTTATAGTGATGACAACAGCCCCAGGAAGCTGCCACAAATACCAGCTATTGGTGAAAAGTCCATAATCCCTTCTGAGCTCCCAGCCAGCACACGCGGCATCCACTTGTCCACCTGATGTCCCGCAGACATCCTAACCGCAATGTGTCTGAACCCTTTCCTGGTTCCCCGAAACCTACTCCTCATTGCCCTCCCTGGGGGAGGCGGTGACCACCCAGCCTCCTAGCTACTCAGGCCAGGACCCTGGAGTCGCCTTTGGCACCCGTGCATGGGGGTGTGGGCAGACTTGCTGGCTCCGCCCTCAAAGTACACCTGACCGCTCCTCAGGAGCCCGTGGTTCACCAAGCAGAAGCCGGGTCTCCATACCCTGCTTGAGGGTGGCTGGGACTCGGAAGGCCCAGGTCCCACAGGGCCTGCCAGGCCCCACATGCTGGCACCTCACTCCTCTCCTACCTGCTCTCTGCTTCTGCCCAGAGTGCCCTTTCAGACATTCCCTTCGCTGCCTCCCTCCTCCTTGAATCTTTGTCCAGTTCCCCTCGATAAGCCTACCTGCCCCCACGGACACTGAGAAAAGATCATAAAGGTGCACAGAGCACAGCTAAGTGTTATGGGGGTGGGGTGGGGTGGGGGGTAAATAATGGCGGAGGGTGTTGGTTCCACCCATGGTTGCCCATTCGAGGACGGGTGCCACCCAGCACTCTGGAAAGACAGACAAAGCCAGCCCTGGTCCTAAAACTGCTCCATCCCAGCCTTCTGGGCGTTTCCCTATTCTATCACCTCTAGCTTGCTATGTCAGGGCCGAAACATCACCAGGCTCAGGAGACAAGGTGACCCTGAAGCTGTGTCAACAGGAAATAAGACTATTCAGGGAATACCTGAATGCAGGTTGGAAAGTCAGATCCCCTCGTTTTAATTAGGTAGAAGACAAGCCCAGAAAGGGGGACAGTTCCCAGCGGCCAGCTTCCCATCCCGTGTCCTGCGCCTGTGCTTCCTGCTGTCTGCCGCCCCGGGACACCCTGCGAGCCCCTCCCCTCCCCGCAGAGGATGCCGGAGGGGCGGGCTCCGGGCCACACACTTACTCCAGTCTTTCCTCTTCTTTCCTTCTCAGATCAAAATCCCTCTGAACCACTTCCCAGACATGCTTGGCTTCTTCGTCTGTGAGCTTGGAAAGATCCAGTTTTCTCCCCATCTCTGCTTGTCAGGTTCACACCTGGAAAAGACAGGATCACCGGTGGTCACCCCAGAAGCCTGTGGACAGCAGCTAAGCCACAAAGTAAGAGGCAAAACAGAATGCACCAAGTTCTGGGCAGTTTGTCTGGACCTGGGTGGAACGCTTTTCTAAAACAGCCAATTTTTGTAGTTTAAAGGTGTCATATTTATGTGTGAAATCCCTGCACCCTTAGGACTCACACACTTAGCCACAGGGTCCTCTGTCCTTCCGCTGTGACAAAACGTCGGTGATGTCAGTATCTAGGGGCACCCCGCTTTCCCCCATCCCCGGGCCATGCTCTGCCATGGGAACCCCAGAAATGCTGGGGAAATGCTAGAGATGCGCTCCATCCATGGGGCTTCTGCCTTAGAACTCCTGGGGGAGCAACACCCTGGAAAAGAGGCAATGTCTCCCCAGATTCCTGGTCAAGGTGCAGAGTCAGCCAGTGTGCGCCCTGGCCGCTGAGAAGCCTGTGAGTTTATTGTGGGGGAGGGGGATGTGCATTCTCCCCATGGTGAGGTCGAAGTGCAGGCTGATGACAGGGTAAAGCCCATGGGCAGCAAGGTCAGCGGGAGCTCGGTCTACCTCAGGGAGGTCGGCCGTGGGAGCTGCAAAACCGGGTGCACGCTGGCTTCACCGGCAGCTCGGGCTGTCTGGACACCCCTGCCTCATCCTCCAAGATCCTGACTTCATTCAACTGCTTAACAGAATTAAGGGTCCTTAACATTGTGTGATGCCCTGATTCTAGGGCGTCAGGTCCTGCTGGCCAGGAAGGAAACTTCAGGTCATTTTATGCCCTATTTGTAGATAATAAGCCAGATCCAAGTAAATGCTAAAAGGGCAAGGAAGGAAAACCCAAACGCCAAAAGCCAAGATAAGTAGAACCTTAGAACCTGTTGTTCAAAGTGCCTCAAATGGGGCGCCTGGGTGGCTCAGTCAGTTAAGTGTCTGCCTTCGTCATGATCCCAGGGTCCTGGGATGGAGCCCGGTGTCCGGATCCCTGCTCAGCAGGTATCCTGCTTCTCCTTCTCCCTCTGCCACTCCTTCTCCTTGGGCTCTCTCGCTCTCTCTCAAATAAATAAAATCTAAAAAAACCCCAACCACAACAACAGTGTGCCTTGTGGACAGATTCTCAGGCCCTGTCCCAGACCTCCTGATTCAGAATTTGTGTTCTAATGAGATTCCTGGGGTTGGGGGTCATGTTCAAACTGGAGTGGGCCGATTTTGCTGGTCCTGGGACCCCTCTGAGCCGGAAAGCTCTAGTGAAGCAGGACAGGGACAGTGAAGGGGTTCGCTGAGCAGAGAACAGGGACGGACAGGCCCTCCTGCTGAGTCTTCCCACAGAGAAATCACACGGGCCTCACAGATGCCAATGCTGCCATCACATGGGGCACAACGCTGAGGCATTACCACACCAGGGAGGACTTCGCCCAGGGATTTGAGCAAGCAGGGTCGGGGGAGCTTCCCAGAGGGGACCACCCTGCTCATCCCATCATGCCCATCCTTTGAACACTTTTTCGCACCTTCTGCTGTGACTGCTGCTATCCCATCCATCCCTGTCAAGCTCCAGGAGGGACAGACTTTGTCCTTTGCCTGGCACACAGCAGGCACTGTTCTGGGCTCCCAGCGCTCTGATCCCCTGCACGCTGCCCCTGGGCCCAAGGACGAGGCTGCCACACTCACGTCAGCTCTTCTCCGGGCACCAAGGCTCAGGGGAAGACATAGGTTGGGTGACAGTTGTGCCAGGAGGAACAGAGTTTGAGAATCTCCGTGTGACTTCAACAAGTCTTCACTGGGGACTGAAACCCATTTCTCAGGAACATCAGAGAAGGGATCCCATCTGTCTGCTATCCCTGGGAATTCTTCAAGCTGACTCAAAACTTGATTTTGCTTCTGAATTCTGGGGAGCAGCTCTCTTCCAGTGCTGCTGACCATTTAAACGTTCATCATGGAGACATCAACGAAGTTGCTCTGGGCCAGGTATGGACTCGGATTTGTTTCACAAGGGGTCAGTTTTGTCAAGTGACCTTTTCAGGGCAGCATCCAGATACCATCTAAAATGAAAGTTTCCTCAGAGCTCCCATGGCCCTCAACTAAAATATTCCCTGACTTGTGCCTTAAATAGGTGAGAAATAATTTCTTCATTTTTTTTGCACCAAATCCTCAGTATTTCCCCCTTTGAGCATGATGCTTACTGTGAATGATGCGTCCCAAAGTCGCCTCAATGTGCTAGACTCATTCAAACAATTTTCATCGACAGCTGAATTTAGATTTTTGGACAAGAAAGCGTTAAAACAAAATTCCCTGTTGCCGTTTTAGAATACACAATTTCTGGTTTTTGAAAAACTGGATGAAAAAGTTCTTTCTTGATGGATGACTGGGGTTAATTCATTTTTCTCAAACCATTTTTGAAAAAAAAAACTGTATCTTAAGAAGCACATTCATGGTGAGAGAGCCGTGACCGTCAGCTGACTAATTATCACTGTCTCCTCTCCAAAGAGACAGTTCCAGGCTTCCTTTAAGAAACTTAGATAGTGAGGGGCAGGGGAGGGAGGCAAAACAGAAGGAAACTAGAATACTCTTCTCGCCCTGCAAGCCGAATTAGCCAAGCGCATGCTCAGTGGTTGGTAAGTGGATGAACAGGAAGGCCGCTAGCTCGCAAGAACAGTCCCCTGACGCTGAGGACATGGCCCCCTCCCCTCCCACATCCTTCCTTTCCCCTCCCGGGGGGCCCCCTCCCCAGACTGTTCTTTCTCTTGGAGCTTCTTGCTCATAAGGAGGGCTTCTTGGTTTCCCAGCTCGGGCAGCAAAGACCACCAAGGCCCCGGGGACCAGATGCACACTGGACCTGGAAGGTCTGGGCACCTCTGGCGGAGGGGTGCCTGCCAAGAGTGGGTGAGCCCCTCAGAAGCAGGCTGACATATGCACAGGGGAGACCAGAAGGCCGAGAGCGACAAGCGGCCCCACTTGCTTCTATAGAAATGGTGGCACCGTGGCTTAGCTCCCTCTTGGAAGTTCTGATCGTGACGCTGAGTTATCATGGGAAGTGACCTATGTTCACTATACTCTGTTTAAGAAGCCAGAATGGACGTGATCTAGATTGTGAAAAACACGGATCTGACCCAGCCAACCATGCGGTTGGACGTCACCTGAAAAATTGAGCTTAGTGCTTATGTTGAGCTCTGACCCAACTTCCAGGGGAGCCAGGGGTGCGGGGAGAGGAGGGAAGGAAGAGGGATTCCAAAGCTCAGATCCGCCTGTAGGAGCCTGTGCCATGCTCTGGGGTGAATGGAGGTGGGGAGGCTCCCGGCGCAGCCAGGGGCTGAAAGCCAAGGGCCTGTGACCCAGCTCTGCATCTACCATGACTGAGTCTTCCCACTTAGTGAATTAAGGACATGCGCTGGCTTTAGTGCTTTTTGAACACTATCTTTAAGAAAGTAACCCTAAATTGCATGGAGAATACTTTCGACTTGAGCATTTACAATGCACAGACCAAAAGTCACTGGCACCTGGGGGGAGACATTGCTGGCACCCCCTGTGGCTTGCCTCGGGCTGATACGCTGCTGTGGACAACCCCCTGCGAGGCACAGCCACACCGTGGGACCAAATGGGCTCACGGAGGGGACAGCTCTTCAGCTAATTATCTGTCTCCCATCACTACACACTGTGGTTGCTCCCTGAGACCCTGACCTGCCCCGGAACCCGTCCACCCACAACAGTCCCGGGGAGCCATGAGGGCAGAGAGCCCGTGGACCCACCCACCACCCAGGAGAGGAGCTGCTTTTGTCCCTGCCCCCACCCAGGGGAACCTCCCAGGGCCTGTGTGGCCGGGAGGGCCGACTCCGCTGGGCTCCAAGTCATGAGGTTCCTGCGTGAAATGCTTTCAATTTCGCCCGTTCCACTGCTCAGATTTAATCACCTTTTTAATCTCTGAGACGGTTAGCCCTCCCTAATGGTTTTGTAGTTGTAATGGAGAAAAGCAAGGTTGTCATGGTGATAAAAGAGTTGCAAAGACCATGGAATGGGTTTTACACCATGGATATATCCCAGATGCGGACCACTGAATTTCAATGGTGCATCGTGTTTCTTTCCCTGTTCAAGAATTGCATTCATAGTCTGGCCAAGTTCAAGGGAAGTGTGGGTAGGGGCTCCTCCTGCAGGACACTTGACTTGGCCAACCTCCTGGGTCAGCTGCCCTTTGAGCCTTGGAACAATGGCGCTTATGAGCAGTCACCTGCCTGAGCAAATAAAGCTGGAAAACAAGTCCAAGTTTGTCATGAAATGCCCAACTCCCGAAGGAGGCAGGAAGGCTCTCTGACTCAGAGTCGAGGCCACGGAGGTGTCCCTGCTGATAAAGGTGCAGACACATTCCCGAGGGAAGGCAAATGTGCCAGTTGTGGGGCCCTCGGTGTTGACCCCGCTGGCTGTTTCCCGAATGCCACCCTCTGCGCTGGCAGGTGTGGCTACTTCTGTGGCCAAGCCTTGCTGCTCTTTAGAAGCAACCAAAGTCCCAGCCCTTGTCAGCTGCAAAATGAGCGCATTTCCACCCAGAAGCTTCCCCAGGCCCCCACTCAAGGTGCTGCTGCTCCAGCAGCAACTGCACTGGGGGAGGTCTCTATAGCTTGCCCCTCCCCCCCACCTGTGCCTTCTCTCTGCTCTCTCAGGTCTCTGGGCTGTTGCTGGTGATGCTTGTCATCTATGCACAGACGCAGCTTCTGCATGTGCAGCTAAAGCTTCAGCCCCAGTGTCTGCAGCAAGAACGGGTGGGGGTGAGGCTGCAGGGCGAGGACAGGGCCAAGGGTCAGGAGCTGGGGTCCCATCCCGGTGCAGGCACCAGCTGGCCCTGTGACCTAGGACAACTTCCCGCCTCTCTGGATCTCAGTTTTCCGATCTGGGTCATGGGCAGGGTCGGGCTCCAGGAGCTCTCCAGCCCTCTCCAGTCCAACAAGCTGCCCAAACATTAGAGAAAGGGGAGGCTATAGGATGGGCGAAGGGGCAGAGCTTTTCCTCTGGGGTTGCTTCTCAAGCAAATAAGATAGTCAGCCCCAGAAGGCTGACCCAACCATATGGGCTCACACACACACACAAGCAAGCACCATGTTGTCATCCAAGGGCACTGAAGTCACCTTTCCTGTTAGCCTTCAGGGCTCTGAAACCTCCTTACCACCCCAACCCCCCAGCAGACCCACTCAGCTGGTTTTCATGTCTCAGTCTCTAATGCCTTAATCAGTAAGACCCACTGACTTCTCTTCTGTGATCCTGGAACTGTCCTCAGTCAATCCTCCAGAGCATCTACCACTGTGCCCATTTTTTGGATGTGGGGGAGACCCTGGAGATTTGGAAGGGGATGGGGCTCTTGCCCAGGAAAGCTGTGGCTTGGCTAGGGTCCTCTGAGTGGCCCAACAATGACGTGGAGGCAGGGACGTCCAGGAAAGAGGTGAACGAGCCAGATCCAACGCTCCCTTGCCCTTTCTGCGGGCCTCCCAGCCACGGCCAGTGCCTGCCTTGGCATATAATGAGCTCGTGCAGGCCACACCTCCCCCATTACCATCCAGACCTCTCAGAAAAAAATTATGTAAATATGATTAAAAAAAAAAACCACACCACATTAAAAGAAAAAGTAAACGCCCAACCCAACTGAAAAAAGAGTTTTCAATACTGGGTTAAGGTTAGTGGGAAACAGGTGTCTAAGCCTGGGAATCTATAGGGGATTTATAAGGGAGGGTTAGCTTAGTCCAGGACCTGGGTCCCGTGTCCACTATGCCATGCCCATCATCTGCCATGCCCATCATCCACGGGGGGGTGGGGGACACATCTCTGGAACTAGGCGAATGGGGGGATTGAAGGGGGATTGCTCTCTGTAAACAAAGATGACTGTAATAAAGCTGGGGCTTTTGGAAAGCCAGAGGAAGGTCAGGACCCCCTCCCGTGGCAAAACATTATCAGGGCTCTTTCCCCCCAAATCTGCCCCGCAGTGGGGGTGGAAGACTTTCATCAGAAGGCCTTGCGCCCCTGGGAGTCCAGCCTTGGGTCCCCTCCGTTGACTGAAACCTCAGCCCTGTCCGCGCTCCGACTGCAGTAGGCTCTGACTGAAAGCACTGTTTTGTCCAAAATGGGCTCCCTGAAAACCCAGCAGTCTGATCAGGGTATTCGTGAGACCTGGGTTTGGTGGAAAGGGAGCGCCCTCCTCAACAGCCTGGACCAGGGCCTGGGAGCCCCACCCCCGCACTGGGGCATTTTTCACCCCTCGGAGCTGCACACAGCACCACGGACCCTCCCTACGCCTGGGCGGTCAGTCCTGGGCACCACCCGGACTGGCCTCGTCGTTCCCCTTTCTGACTGCACTCACCAGCTGCTTTCTAGGGACCGGCAGGCCCTGGCCCTGTCCCCGGGATTGCTCTCTCTGCTCCGGCGAGGGAAGGAAGGTGACCAGGCAGGGCGTCCGGTCCGGGCGCCCTAGGGTAAAGCAGGATGGTCCAGGCCAGGGAGGGCGCGGAGAGCACGGGGGCCAGTTAGGGCGCAGGGGGGCGAGGCAGGGCGCGGGGCGCAGAACACCTGATCTGCGCCGCCAGCTGGGTGCGGGCTAGGTCCGGGTGCAGCCGGCCGGGTCACGTGGGCCGAGCCCCGCCCCCCCGGTCCCGCCCAGCTCCGGGAGAGCCTCCGGGTGCCGCGCAAAGGCCCCCAGCGCGAGTGGCGCGGGTGGCGCGGGTGGCGCGGGTGCCAGGGAGCACGCCAGACTCCGCGCCCCAAGCCAACCTCTGGGAGAAAGGTGGCGGCGGGGAGGGGAGGGTTGAGCCCACACCCGGGAGTTGCGGCGACTTCGTCGGGTGCTGCTGCTGACTTGGCCCCGCCCTCAGCGCCAGGGGACCCGTCGCCTGAACGCGCCCTCGGAGCGCGCGGCCCTTCTTTTAATTCCTACCCAATTCTGCTAGGGAACGCGGTTTACTCTGGCCTTACCGAGGGGGAAACAGACTCGGGAAAGAGCTTTACCCAAAGCCACAGACTAATAAGTGGGAATGCCAACTGGTAAGTGGGACTTGGGGTCCCAGGCTTCGTCGCGCAGGTCCCGTACCTCTGGCCGCCCTGCATCCTGTCCAGCGTCCGGAAGCGCCTGGGCCGGGAAGCCCACAGCGCCAGGATCCCCGCGCGGGCTCGGCACCGAGGTCTTGCCTAACCGAGGACCGTCCTGCGGGTTGCACTGTCGCGGCTCTCGGCAGAGTCAGCAGATGGGGCGCGCAGACCAGACGGGGTGCCATCGGAGGACACGGTCGGGGCGAACATCCCCCGAGCTCCCCGCACCCTCCTTGCCCGGACTTGGAGCTCAGGACCACTTCAAATCCAGCCCGTCCCAAGCACCGCCACCAGCCCCAGCCACCTGTGTTTCGGAATTCCCAGGGACAGTTTGGGGACCACCGTCTTCCCTCTCTTTTCCGGAGTTGGTGCTCCCCTCCTCCTTCTCCCTTGTCATTAAAAAACACTGAAATGAAAAGTACACCGCCTCCTCCGCCGCTGGAACCACCTTTGAAACGCGGTTTCCGTAGCTACAAAATGGTCATAGGATGATTAACAAATACATAGTAGATGCTATTAGGTGAAGACGCACCACCATCTTCGTTTTGCAGACAAGGAAACTAGACCTCATGGGATCATTGCTATGTCATACTGGATAATTTGTAACGAGTTTTCAAAAGCCACAGAAATGCTCCTGCAGTTAGTGTTTGCCTGGTGAAGCACTGCAAGTGAATTTGGGTGTTTCAGGCCCTTGGGCTACTTCAGGATAGGAACTCTCACCAAACATCTTCAACCCGTGTGTGTGTGTGTGTGTGTGTGTGTGCACTCCCGTGCACAAGCCGTGGAAATAGTTGCAACTTAAAGCCCAGCTTCTCTAGCCCATGGGAGCCCATTCCTGTTTTTTCATTTCCTTCCATATATTTACCATTGCTTGTAAAATTAATGAATCTCTTAAAAGTTGGCCTCAGGACTGTAAGTTCCTTAAGGGCAGAAGTGGGTTTTAATTTATTTTTATACTTTAGTGTTTATTTGCTTAAATGAATGGGTTATAAAGAATGTACAGCCATAATGCATGATGATACATGTTAAGGTTGTATGGTAAAGAATATAAACAGTATAAAATGAAAAGTCAAATTCCCTCTTGTTCCTGCTCCCAGTCCCACTCCCCAAAGGCAGTCATTGTTAATGGGGTCTTGTGCATTGTTCCAGAATTATTGTGGATGTGATTAAGTACATGGACTCTGGATCCAGCTGTGAGAGCTGGACTCCCGGCTGGGTATGTTACCATCCAGCTGTGTTACCCAGGGCATGTTACTTAACCTCCCCCAGGACTCACGTCTCCCTCTACATCCTGGATTGTTCTGAATCCATATATATAAAGTTCTTGGATGAGACCTGCTATGCAGTGAGGATTTGGTAAAAGTTAACAACTGTTAGTAGACCCAATTCATTCTTTTTAATGGTTGCAGAGTATCCATTGCCTGCGTTTATCATAATTATTTTACAGTCTTCTATTGATGGACAGTTAACTGTGGTCTAAACGTCAAAATCGTGATAAGTTGCTGTCTCTAATCATGAGAACCCTTTCAAATTTTGCCAGTCATCTCAATAATATCCTTTATTGCAAAGGATCCAATTTAGAATGTCTTGAATTCCTATATTAGCTATTTAGGGGAAATGGGGAGGGGACAGGGAAGAGAGGAGGGAGAGGTTAGCTGGGGCACTTGGTGGCTCATGGCCAGGATCTTGGGCATCCTTGCTTCTCCTCCTCCTGACGATCCTGCCTTGCCTGGTCCTCACCCTTGGGGTTCTGCCCCCCTCCATCTGCTCCCCAGCTTCTCCCCAGCTTCTTGGGGCTCCCCTTGGTGGTAACCTGTGGCTCCCTGACAGTTTGCCCCTGCCCCTGGGACTATCCTGCCTTGTTCACTTGCTTAGGGGCTGGTGTTGTCTTTCTCAACACTATGTGGCTAATCCTGTCTGTTGATTGATTGAGTGATTGAAGAGCAGTTAACATACAATGTTATATCCGTTTCAGCGATGTAGCGGACCTAGCGCGTAGTGATTAGCGCGTAGTGATTGGACAATTCTATACATTATGCTCCACTCATCAGGGTAAGTAGAGTTGCCATTTAACAGTTACAATGTAATAACATTGTTACAATACTGTATGTGTGTACATCTATGCTGTACTCATCATCCTTATGACTTAGTTATTTTATAACTGGAAGTTTGTACCTCTTCATCCCCTTCACCTGTTTGCTCATCTCCCTGTCCCCTCCCCTCTGGCATCAATCAGTTTGTTCTCTGTATTTATGAGTTTCTTTCTGTTTTGTTTGTTCATTTGTTTTGTTTTTTTAGAGTCCACATATAGGTGAAATCACATGGTGTTTGTCTTTATCTGACTTATTTCACTTAGCATAATACGCTCTAGGTCCATCCTTGTCACTAATGGCAAGTTCTTATTCTTTTTTTATGGATGAGTAGTAGTTCATTGTGTGTATATATCTGTATACCACATCTTTTTTATTTATTCATCTATTGATGGACACTATTACTTCCATATCTTGGATATTGTTAGTAATGCTGCAGTAAACTTAGAGGTGCATATACCTTTTGAATTAGTGTTTTCTGTCTCTTACTGATTAAGAAACTGATGCCCAGAGAAGAGGCCTATACACCCAGGGTCCTTTTCCCTCTCTAGCAGAGGTTCTCACTAAGCCACCATGACTCTTGGGAAATCTGGTTGATGGTTGGACACCAGAGGGCAGTAGAGGGCTCCTCTCCACTGTCTTGTCTTCATGGTAGCTGTCTGGAGACCCTGTCTTTTGCAGGGATCTAGGGGCAGAGAGGACAAGGAGGGAAGGATCATTGTCTTGGCCATTCCAGCAGGATGCTCAGCATGGAAGCTGGCCATCAGAGGAGAAGCCTTGAATGTCACTGTTTGGGAAGCCCCCATCTCCAGGGCTAGTGTGAGGGCAAGTATCACGGAGGGCTGGGCTTGGACTTAGCCTGAACTCTGCTCATAGCCAGGGACCAGGGGAAAGTAGATTCCCCGGCCCACCAGGGAGTGTCCTACAGTCTCTACAAGATGGCTGAGTCCAGGATTTGTGCTGAAAGGCCTGCTGTCCCTGACCCACGTGCCCCTCCTGGGTTCTCTAGCTCCCTGCAGGAGGCTGTTAAAATCCATCCCTCATTCTCCCCTCTTCTGATGCCTCTGGGCCAGTTTGGCATCGGGCTAACAGGGGCATGTGGATTTTTTCCAGGTGAACATATGGAAAATTGAACATATGCAGAATTCTTCCCTAAACCCCAGCCATGTCCAGCAAACTACCTGTGAATTACAAGATAATGTGTTTTTATCAGATATCGAATGACTTTTTTTCTTTTATGAATCTGGGAAATTGGGAAAAATCCCATTTTGGGGAGCATTCTTCTGGCTTGTGGGGCTGGGCAGGGAATCACAGGGCCTTCGGGGAGGTGTTGCCTGACGCTGTTTCAGCCAGCTCTTTAGGGCAGGAGGCCTTGGAACCGTCCCCCACACTTTTGGGGGACACACACTGACCTGACCTGTGTTTCTCGTGGGGTCAGGACCACTGGGAAGCACTTGTCTGCTGACTTCCATCCATCCCCTCCTTGGATGGCTCCCCTCCCCTCCCCTGCTCTGGTCCTCCTCCCTTCTTGGTTCTTAGTTCAACAGTCCTCCCTTAGAAAAGCACTTTCTGAGCCTCTAGCCCTCCCCACTCTGCTATCCCCTGCACGTTCCTGCAGAAACACTCCCATAATTTACCTGCCATTACGTGGTGACCCGATTCACGTCTTTGCTCCCCAACTCTAAGTTCTGGGAGCCCAAGGACCACTATGTTCATGAACTCTGGTGTGCCTGCCTCCTTACATGGTGCTTGGCACATAGTAGGCCTTTGATAACGACTTGTTGAATAAACATTATTTGGTAATCATGATTATATGTTTTGATGTTGCCCTTGATTTTTATTTATTTTTAAAATTTTTATTTTTAAAAGATTTTATTTATTTATTGAGAGAGACAGTGAGAGAGAGCAAGAGAGAGAAAGCATGATTAGGTGGCGGTGGGGAGGGGCAGATGGAGAGGAGAAGCAGACTCCCTGCTAAGCAGAGAGCCCGAATTGGGTCCCAGGACCCTAAGATCATGACCTGAGCTGAAGGCAGACAGTTCACCCACTGGGCCACCCAGGCACTCCTGCCCTTGATTTTTAAAAAAAGTTTTAATTTAAATTCCAGTTAGTTAACCTGTAGTATAATAGTTTAGGTGTACAATGTGTGATTCAACACTTCCATACAACATCCTGCGCCCCTTACAGCAGGTGCCCCCTTTATCCCCACCACCGGTTTCCCCCACCCTCACCCCCTCCACTCTAGTCCCTATCAGTGTGTTCTCTATTGTTAAGAGTCTGTTTCTTGGTTTGTCTCTCCCTCTTTTTTCTCCCGTTGCTCATTTGTTTTGTTTCTTAAATTCCACATATAAGTGGGGACTCCTGGGTGGCTCAGTTGGTTAAGCGGCTGCCTTCGGCTCAGGTCATGATCCCAGCGTCCTGGGATCGAGTCCCACATTGGGCTCCTTGCTCGGCAGGGAGCCTGCTTCTCCCTCTGCCTCTGCCTGCCACTCTGTCTGCCTGTGCTCGCTCTCTCTCTCTCTGACAAATAAATAAATAAAATCTTAAAAAAAAATTCCACATATAAGTGAAATCATATGGTATTTGTCTTTCTTTGATTGACTTATTTTCTCTTTCTCTCTCTTTTTTTGATTGAATTTTTTTACTTAGCATTATATTCTCTAGCTCCATCCATGTCATTGCAAATGATGTTGCCCTTGATTTTAACTCTGACTGATGGGCATTTTCCAAACAGAGCTCTGCCCCTACCACCCTGTGCTCCTGGCACCCTCCTGGGGAACAGGGTCTGCTGAGGAGAGGCTGACACCAGGCTCACCGCCCTCACTGAAGCCTGAAGCTTCTGGATCCTTCTCTTGCTCCTGCCACTCACCGGCCCTTACTGTGTTGTGAGACCCCGGCCCCCAACGCAGAGACTCCTCCTCTCTCTTGAGTTGGTCTGAGGTCATCTTGGCTTTCCCTCCCCAGGAAGAATGTGTTTAAGGGCAAGAGAGAGTTTCCTTCTACTCAAAGCCTGACAGGATTTCATTTGCCTGTTCCTACCCCAGGTTCAAGTTGTCAGAAACATAGAATCTGCAAATTCATTTTGGCAACGTGCTTTTCCTCACCTGAACACACAAGGAATTAGGTTTTGATATTGCTTAGAAGAGGCTCTAATTAGCCAGAGAAGCCAAGCCAGAAGAGAGTGAAGTCTCCTGAGGAGTGAAACCCGTGACTCTAATACCATCAGAACACTCAGGCTTTCAGGGTTCTAGAAGCTTCAGATCACATGAGGCTTGGGCCAATGAGCACATGCTTTCCCTTGCTTAGTGTAATTAGGGACTTTCACTCCTGAGGATTCGGGAACTGAGCAGAAATGGTTTGAGCTGAAGGCAAAGAATTCAGGCTGTAAGGTTTTATGCTCTACTCTCAGAAGACCCCCTTCTGAAGGGAGGAGAGTGAGGCCTCACTGGAGACCTACTGTGTGCCAAGTGGGCACTGTGGGTGCCTGCAGTGTCAACAGCTTTTGTGTTAGGTGCATGACCCACCCGGTGTCCCTGGGGTTGTGCAGGCAAGGAAGCTGAGACACCTGTCCGAGCCCACAGGGTTAGAGTGGTGCAGTCAGGGTCAAGCCCAGGTGTGGGTGTCCCTGAGCCCAGTCCCTGCAGCGCCTAGCACAGCAGGAAGAGGCCTCCTCCATCAGGCAGCACAGCCAGAGGCAGCAACCTGTGAGGGGCAGACCCAGGAGCTCCAAGCCAGAGGCCCCCGGGGTGTCACCAGCCAACACACAGCTCGGGAGCGGCTGGCCCCAGAGTGTGGACTGTGCTGGGTGCAGAGGTTGTCACCCGTGCTCCCATGTCTCCATGGTCACATCAGGCACTGCGGTAATGACCCTCCCCACCCCTTCCTCATGTCCATGCCTCATAGAATGACTTCATTTTAGTTTCAATGGCGTAAGCTGTGCTTTCATATTGCACATTACAGTCCTCTTTGAATGTTCCTGAACATTTGCAGTGTTGCTAAGGAAACCTGTCACATGCTCGCTCCCTTGGGCTGTTGCCACCTGGACCCTCTCAGGACGTCCAGAGGTTGGCAAGGGCTTGAGGTCAGTGAAACTGGGAAACAACCCAAAACCAGGAGTAAGATTTCAACTGCGCCTCACCCCGTCCTCCCTCCACCCTGCGCCCACTGACCCTCACCCCGCCCTTCCCCTACCCCCATACTCATTCCAGTCTTCTCATTAACTAGCCACCTGCACCCCAAACCCAGTTCAAATGCCCAGCCCTCTCTCCCATAGCTCCTGGCCCCCAAGCCCAGGTGGGCACGCTTGTTTCGGGGAGCACAGATAGGCCTTCGGTCCAGGGTAGAAACTTGACGTCCGCCTGCTTCTGTACCTTCCCTCCTGTCCTCCGTCCCTCCCAAGTTAACCTTCCAAACTGGCCAGATCCGACTTGCCCAGGAGCCTGGAATAGCTCCCCAGTTTTGAAATTAGTTTTATAAATGTATTTCAGGGTTCTGGAGACACTTGATTAGAATCTTCAGATATTTAAAGCCATTTAAAAACTGTGATAAAAACCAAACGCATACCTGGGGACAGAATGGCAGGGGCTGGAGTCTCCCAGGGTGTGCTGTGGGAGCTGGGAGCCCTCCTAGCGATGTTGAAAGACATCCCTATCTCTTGACACCTTAGGGCAGAAAGTGTTGATCAGACCTAGCACCAACATTTAATTGTAAGGATGCCAGTGTAGGCTTTCCAGATAGGAGTTGGCTTCTTAAATGCTCATTGTAGGTTAACTGTGAACAGTTTTTTTTTTTTCAAGTGTAAGTATGTTCTAAGTATTTCTTGAGACATACATATTTTTACTAAAATATTCATTGTTTTTTGAAATTCAAGTTTTACTGGTCATCTCATATTGACATCTGGTAAATGTGTGTCAGAGCGACAAAGGGAACACTCTGGATAGGTTTTCTGTGCTGTAGCCAGGGCCTTGATAAGGGAGTGGTGGCATCCCATGACCCAACATGGGGACTTTTGGGTAGATAAGTCTGAGCTTGAACACCCAGGTTCTCCAGAACACTTGTTCTGGCATAAAGAAGCAGCTCTCCCCTTCCCCCCCACAGTGCTGGTACCTGGACACTGTGTGGACATGTTCCTAGTGCTAGATGTCTGCGATAGGATGCTTGTTCTCAAGACTTGTCCCCACCTGTCCTTCTTTCCTCTAGACCAGTGACCAGCCTAAGTGGGAAAAGAAAATTCCTGCTCTGGGCATAAACAATGTCTTCACAAATGTGGGTGCGGGTCCTGGCTTGAATGTGTCGCCGAGCAGCAGGGAAATGTGTGGGTGCAGGTGCTGAAGAAAACGTATTGAGTTTACTGATTTGAGAGAGCTTGGCCATGTCCTAAGATCTGACCTCTCAGCAAGGATACTTGGGAGCTACCCAAACACATGGCTGTAGTGGGTCTGCAAACTTGGGCATGTGTAAGCGAGGTGTGAGTGCTGTGGTTCTCTCAGTAGTGTTGAGAGAGAGTGGAGACGGTTTGGGGAAGTAGGGATGTGCGAGTGGATTTATCATGTGAGGCTGAAGCCTCTATCACTTGACCGTATTCCCTGTTAGGGCCCAGAAGACACTTCCCTCACCAAGGCAGCAAGAGACACAACTATGAGGGGTGTCTCTGTATCTCAATGCCGTTAGTGTAGACAGTAGCTAATGCCACAAGACTTCACCTTCTAGTGTCAAAGGGGAGGCTGAGATTGTCAAATAGAGTTTAGGTGGAGGTGCTCAGCTAACAGAGGCAAGGTGGGCGAAGTTACCATAATGGCAGAACATCCAGAAATGTGACCATGAGCCATTGGTCCATTGGTATCAGTGGGGTTGGCTAACAGACCATGGCATTCCTTGGGACTCAAAAGACGAGCATCCAACCAGAGCATTGCTTGATGGGTGTATGCAGAAGAATTCAGGAACTGGTGAACAGAGGGCTAATATCAGGTGCTGCAGTGAAAAGTCCAGTGAACAGTCCCCATCCCTCCCCTAGTGTCCAGCTCTCAACTAGTTTTCAGACTCAGAGCCCACTGACTAAAGGAGAAGCCAGGCCCCTGGAGGATAGACCTTCCAGTGTCACTATGATAAATACCATAAATAGTCCACATTCATTCCCCCCAGGAGGCCTATGGCTGCTTACCTGAGTAACTGTGTACTGGGTGAAGGCGAACACTCCACCTTTGGAGGGTGATGGGATACAGAGCCTGAGCTGATGCTCATCAGGAAAGAGGAAGGAAGCAACATACCCACGCTTTGCTGTCTCAGGGCTATCCTAACTCTTTGATCTGTGTCTTAATATAATCTTCTGTAACGTTGAACGTGCCTGTCCAACATACTGATATTTTTTCCGATTAGACCTGGCACGTCGGAAGTGGCAAGATGCTGGCTGCCCAGCTAAGACAGTATTAGAAGCTGGAAGCAAATACATAATACTCAAGTGTATGCAACTTTGGGGGAAGTTTTCAGGGGTCCAATGATCTAGAGTAGGCTGGTATATGCCTTCTAAGGTAAAGGCAAGTTATTTACTTTTTGGACCCTACGACAGACAGCCACCAACACCTGACGAACCTCTGGGTTTTGAAGGCAGTGTATGCCTCACTTGGGAATAAGGCTCCAATCCTGTTGGCAAGCGAGTTGGAAGGCTGACAGGTTTGAGTCGGGCTCAGAACATGGGGGAACTCTCTTCTGTAGCAGGTCAAGGCAATGATGCAAGCCTCTCTGGTTGGCTAGGGGACCAGAGGGAACCAGAGGAAATAAGTTAGGAAGATTGAAGACAAGAGGCATAAGTCTCTCCCAAGATCCAAGATGGCAGCAGTCGTCACGTGTGAATCAGTATCTCAGGTCAATGCCCACCAGAGGCCATCTACTGCAGAAGAGCCGCTGAGCCAGAAGAGGTAGTGGGCATCCTGTGGAGGACAGCCTCTGTCTTGGGTCACCTGGGTGTCTGCACCGTGGTCCAGCATCATGGGCTTCATCTCACCAAGGCTGATCTATTTTTTTGCTGTCTATCTGACTGATGATGAGCCCTTCATATGGAACCATTCCCTGAGGAGACCAACCAGCCTGGTGGAACTGGTGTGTATTTTGGGGCACTTAGTGGGAGCTGGTGAGAGATGGGTTGGAATGTGTGATTATAAAGGACTTGGGATTTTGATTCCGGAAATTATGTTGGACGCCCTTTCCCCTCCTCCTCTATTCTAAAAATAACCTAATACCTTGGAAAATACTCAATTGACAATGATCAAAGGACTCTGAGCATTGAGTGGAAGAAGGTAGAAGGGCTGGGGATCTCAGGGCCAGAAGAATGATGCTCCATGGGTTTTCTTTTTATCTGGGTCCCAGAAGACTTGCAGTCAGAACCTTCCACAGGCAGAGCTTAAAAGGAAACCTCAAAAAGCCCAGTTTCTCTGGCCAAGACACTGAGAAAGGGGAACCCAACAGAGACTCAGTGAACAGCCCAGCCTCACTCCACAACCCAGCACCAGCAAGCAGTATGATCTGTGAGCAGCAACTGTCTCAGTCCCCCACGACAGGATCCCCAGTGACCCACCTGCCCACAGATGCTGCCTGCAGCAGCAGGGCCTGCCAAGCCATGTGTCTCCCTGCCCTCAGCCCAGTGACATTAGGAAACCTGGGCCCCATGGCTTCTGCCCCTCCCTGCAGAAGTTCACTCAGTGACACAGGTGGCTCAGGGCAGTGCCTTCTACTCCCACAGACGACATCAGGAGGGACAGGGCAGCAGCCCCAGCAACACTGGAAAAAAGAACACTTGAAAGACATGCCTTGAGCCCAGAAGACTAGGCTGTCCTTGCCTCAACAGAAGTAGGTGATTATCTGCTAAAAATAGATTTCATTGGAATGTCCAAGGATGTCCAAATGTCTGGGATACAGCACAAAATCCCTGTCATACCGAGATCTAGGAAAACCACGGCATGGGGCAGAGATAGGGCATGAATGCTAGTGCTTAGATGAACCTGATGTTGGAATTATCTGACAATTGAGAGCAGTTGTCATGAATAGGCTGCAGACATCAGTGTCACAAAAGTGCTTCAGTGGTCACTTCCAAATCATTGGTTTATAAACCGCAGATAGTCAGAATCAGGAGGCCCTGCAGGATGCTACCACTGGCTGTGTGATCTCGGAAGGCTTTCCAGGAAGCCGATTGTCTACTATTATGCTAGGATGTTGGTGATCATTCCCTCAGTCACGGTGCTGTCCTACAGGACTGACCTACACAGTCACAGGCCCTCCCCACATCACCCACAAGGAGGGTGCCTGAGCTGTCCCCATCTCCCAGAGGACTGAATGGCAGGGAGGACGCTTGTTTGAGATGCACAATAAAAATGAGGTGGACCAGGGACACACATACTTTACCTTCCCAGCATCTGGCCCAATAAATGTAAGTGGCTAATATTTTCTTTGTCTGTACTATGGCTATTTTCTAGGATTTTAAGGCTTTGTGTAAAAACTCTCAGGACAGTGCTCATCACATTGAGATATCTTCCCTCCCTTCCTCTACTTTCTGCCCTCCTCCCTGTATTCTGACTATGTGTCCACCTTTGCTGGAGACACAGCAATGAATGGAACTTGGAGGCACCCTCCCGGGCTGATCTCTAACAGTGCCAGGACCCTTGACTGCTCCCTCCAGCTTCCTGCCCTGGATGGCAGAGTGAGAAGGGACCCAGAGAGCCCTGCGAGGCAAGGCCTTAGGGACAGCAGAGGTGCAGTCCCAAGCCTGCCACTGGGCCATTGCCCGCTGATTCCTCTGCACAGAGAGGGAGTGACAGAGGCCTATGGCCAGTGGACTCCAGGGCACTCAGTGGCCGACATCTTGCCTTAAAGGGGCAGTCAGGGCCAGGGCAGTCATCCTGCTAAGGCCAGCTGGGTCCAGAGCCCACACTCCTGCCCCTTACAGCCTCAGCTTCCCCACCTTTAACACTGGGACGTGATTCCACGCTCTGGCATCTGAGCTCAGAGGACAGGGGCTAGCCTTCAGCAAAGTGCTGTGGAATGTGAAATAGGGCCCCGTGCAGCTTGGATGAGGTCGGGGCTGAGCGAGTAAGATTTCAGTGCAGCGTGGACAAGGGGGCATCTCATCCTCTCACTAGCAGGACTCCCTCCCCACGACCTCCTCCTCCTAAGCCTCCCCTCCCCCAATCCAGGCCTGGCTGGGGCCTTGAAGACTTTCCATTGCTGCCAACAAGCTTGCATCCAGTTTTACTCAAATGCGTAATTAAAGGCAGAGATGAGGTTTCTGCTGGGGGTGAGCCCCTCAAAAGCATGCAGGCGCCCCACCCTTGCACATCTGCCCCTTTGGTGGGGCTGACTGTGGCCCAGTGGCCCCCACCCCTGGCAGATGACTGCAGCAGCTGAGAAACTAGAAAATGCTCGCTCTCTGTTCTCCAGTCCTTCCCTATGGATCCCCAGGGGTTTCTGACGCCTTGGAAGGCAGAACCCCCAGCCTCACATCCTTTTCCTAGGAAACCCTCATCACAAACCATACTGTATGGTGGGTCAGCGGCTACGGGGACCTCATGGGGACCTGACGGCATTCCATAAACCCAGAACGGTGAATGTGTTAGGTGACCCTACTCTTACCCCTCCCAGCCATGTGAGTCAACAGAAGACCAGACCAAGGTGTAGATAAGTTATGGACTTTTATTTTAAAGATTTTATTTATTTATTTGAGAGAGAGAGAGAGAGTGAGAGCATGAGAGTTAGGGAGAAGCAGACTCTCCGCTGAGCTGAGCAGGGGCTGAGCAGCAGCAGTGTGGGGCTGGATCCCAGGACCCTGAGATCATGACCTGAGCTGAAACCCGAAACCCCGCGTCTGAAGCTTAATCGGCTGAGCCACCCAGGAACCCTTAAGTCATAGAAATTTAGCGCCCTGTGTTTTTATCCATGGTAGTTACTTGATTGCATTTTTTGTTTGTTTGCTTTTAATATCAGATTATAAAGAATCTCCTCTCCTGCCTCTCCCGGTGCCCCTGTCTGGTTTGTTGGTAGTCCAAACCCTCCTGTGCTGGGCCCCTTGGGGAGTCACCCCCTCAGCGGGCTGTCATGGGACCAGCAGCCTTATTGCATCACCAAGCTTTCTGATCCCAGGAGTGCAGTTTAGGGAATCCTTGGGCCTTTAGAGCATAGGGGCAGGGCAGGGGTGGGGGAATGGGAGTTCTGGGATTTCCCTCCATCCCCACATACAGGGTCAAGATTCCTGGCTCAGTGCCTTCACACCCCTAGCGCCTGCAGAGGCCTCCAGAGACCCACCCACAGCTGCCTGGGGCTGTCCATTCCGGGCTGCCCCCTCCTTCCTAACCCCAGTTAGCAGCTTCTGCTAGGAACACAGAACCTCCAGCGACTCCCTTTCTGGCCTGAACCACCCTCAGAGACCTGGCCCCTGCCTCCTTCCATGGGGCAGAGCCTGGGGGAAGCCCATCTGGCCAGAGTTGAAGGGCGGAGGACCGTGGGTCGGTGGCCCTGGGGGGCTGGGTGGGAGAAGGGGCCAGACATAACTTTTGATTCTCAGGACATGAAGGCGTGGGACCTGGGCTCGCCATTTCCCAGGGAACAATGGGAAACTGGCTGTCCCTGTTGGCCGCTTCATCATGTCATGGGTTGTGTGGTTTCTGGCCTGGGGCCGGGCCTCTATGGCTGTGGGAACATGTGTTCTGGGCTCCAGGCAGCTGAGTGAGGGATCTATCTGTAGAGGGGCTGGGGAGGGCTCTTTTTTGCTGCCCATTCACACCCAGCACCTACCCCCTGAGGGGGTTTCCTTGGTGGGGGGGATGTCCTCTCATAGTTGTCACTCACCCTAACTCTTCATGGTAAGTCTGGGCCCCCCAACCCTGTGCCCTGGGTTTTGTTCCCCCTGCTCTCCACCAGCAGGACTTGGTAACCTCAGGGCTCCCTGCCCAAGGACTGAGCTCACACTCTCTCATCCTGGCTTCAGGGGGGCTCTGGGCTGTGCACCACATGGACCTCCTGAACGCCTTCTCTCTGTCAGCCAGAGTCTGGGCAGGAAACAGCCAGCAGAGTTGTTGCCTGGGGAACCCCTGGCAGAGGTGTGGGCAGAGTGAAGGGAGCCAGCGAAGGAGGCTGACTTGCTCCTGGAGCTGGTCCCAGGGGAAGCCATTGCCCCCTCAGGTCTTAAGGGGCAGAGCAGGGAGTGGTTTCCTGAAGTGGCTGGAAGAGAGACTGAACCACTGCACGGTGGGGGTATACAGAGCGGGGGCCATGAGGCAGGGAGGGAGGAGGATAAGGACCGTGGCCTCTTTCACCACTCTCCAGGTCCTGGCTGGTGCCCCTCCTTGGCTGAGCCCACAGGGAAGCTGGAAGGCAGGGCCTTGGTAGATGTGGGACGTAGAGGTCAGAGTCTGGGACACGGAGCAATGGAGAGGGGTGGGAGGGCCTCTGGAGGGGCAAACAGAGCTCCTGCACAGAATGGCCCCACCTGTCCTGGGGCTTCTGAGTTCCCGGCAACCCTTTCTGTCCCTCAGATCCTCGGGGTCCCTCAGAAGCAGCAGCTGGTGGCGTGAGAGGCCACTGCCCCAATCCCACCCCCCTGACTATGCTGGTCCCAGAAGCAGCCTCCAGAGAGACAAAGGCTTCCCCTTCCTGTGTGTCTCATAGCCCAGCTGTGTGCCACGTGTCCGGGATGGTATTGGCAGATGGTTGGTGCTGAGCCCAGGTTTGTGGGGTGAACAGGTAAGTAGTGTCCTGGGCCTCGCCGCCAAGCCTAAGAGGAAGGCCGTGTCTTCAGGAGTTGGGGAATGGGACCTCAGGCTGGGAGGGGGCAAGGTGTAACCCAAGAGTTGTCCTCAGGATCCTGGGAGTTGGGTGCTGCCCTGGCCCTTGGGTGGAACCCAGCCTCCATGCCCAGGCCCAGCGGACAGTCACTCTCTCCCTCTGCCCATCAAGTGACAGCTATGAGATGTTCAGTGGCTCCCAGCTCCCGAGCCTTTAAGCCATGCATAGCCCTGTGCTGAGTGTCACCAGTGTGATCTCATTCAGTCTCCACAGCCCACCTGTGCGGTAGGCACTGCTATCAACATCCCCATTTCATGGATCACGAAACTGAGGCTCAGAGGGGGGTGAGTGTCAGGTAAGTGACTTCCCAAAGGCCACTGGGCAGTGCAGGCAGGGCTGAGACGGCCACTCAGGTCTGTCTCAGAGCTGTGCATGGCCTCCCTGCTTCCCTGCTGTGAGGCCTCTCCTGAAAGGCCACCGGACCCCTGGCATGCCTGCTGTGGTTCTTGGAAGCCGATGGCTGAGGGCCAACTCCACTAGCCCCAGTTTGGTGGTGACTGGGCCAGGCCCTCAGGTGGGAGTCACCCGGGGCTGTGTCAGCTGGTAGGACTTGATGTCTGCCTCTCCAGTACCCTGCCTTTGGAGACCTACTTCCATCCCCCCACTGCAGACTGACCCAGGCCCCAGCTCCCCAGCCTGGAGTGGACAACCTAGAGATTCCTGGTGCTGCCTTTCTCACCCCTGCAACTAAATGCCACCCTTCTCTGTTAGCAAGCTTCTGATGGGCCTTTCTCCTCCCCATTAGCTCTTCCCCATTCCCTGGGGCCTGGAGTCCCCCAGCTCCATGGCCCAGCTCCATCTGAGCCTGGCTTTGCCCCCCCATCCTTGCTGCATGCTCAGACTCTGAGCCTTCAGTGTGGGTCTCCCCCGCATCAGGCTGGTGGCTCCTTCGGCTTTGGCACGTAACAAGTGTTCGCGCTGGAGAGCAACACAGGTCCAACCCCGGGATCTGTGCCAAGGGAGGGAGGAAAGAACCATGTGTCCCAAAAGGCACATGCTGTTGGAGCCTGATGATGGGCCGCCTCCGTCCACTGGCTTCCCCGGGCTCCTGGGGCAGCTTCCTCCTGAGCCTAGACAGGCTCAGTCCTTTAAAGACAGGCTCCCAGGCCAACTGGCCCCTAAGCACAACCCACTGGATCCTGCTGTCCTCTGATGCCCTCCACTGGCCAGAGTCAGTTACTGAGGCCGATTCTCTAGGCCTGAAGGGCCTGGGGTATGTCGATGGGGACTGGAAGGGTGGGGGCGGTACTCAGGATCATGCAAGCTCAAGAAGACCAGCCACACACCCCAGGCCTTAATACCAGCCCCACAGCATCCCCCGATCTTCTCCATGTGCCCATCTGCCCTGACCTGGAACACGCAGAGAGTCTACTTAGCCCTCCCAGCCCTGGCTGTAGGCTGCCCAGCTGGTCTCTATTAGTGTTTATTAGAGACACCGACAAGCACAGATTGCTCCTGAGCAGACCTAAGTGGCATGCTTTAGTATTTTAATGTTTATATTCTTTTGCTAACTGGCTTGCCACGTCTTTAGGTATCTGGTTTCAACTTGATGGTCTTTGGAATCTTTGTAACGTCTATGCTTGGTTTCACAGGCCGAATGATTTCAGACGTCTGGAGGCTAGAGTCAGCAGTGGTTCTGCCAAAGCGTCCCCTGTGTAAAATCTGGAATGATGCTTGCCAGCCTGGGAAGCCCTCCTCCTGGGACAGTTGCCCAAGTCAGGTGGCCATAGTCCAGCAGGTGCGTCCGTGTGTCCATGCGCAAACTGAGTGTAGAGCTTGGAGGCAGCAGCTGAGCCACCTCTGCTCCCACTGCTGCTCAGGTCTGGGCACACCTGCCCTCTCCCACTGTCCCACTAGGGTTTCTGGAAGCTGAGCAGAAACTTACTTGTGGAAAGGAGTTTATCCACAAGACCTAGAAAAGAAGGCAGAATTCCATAGTCATGTCTCTTCTTCTAGATCTTAAGGAAATCATTTCTAGGATTCTAAAGTGTTGTTTAATTTGGTTCTTTTCCTTTGGTCCTATGAGTGTTGGTCAAAGCCAACTCCCTGCTCTGGCCTTTCTAAAGATTTCCATCACTGTCTCAGTTGTTTTGAGTTAAGGAGATTCTTCCCCAGTATGAGCTAGCTTCCTCTCCTCCCTCCCTCCTTCCCCCTCCTCGATCCTCACTCCCCCCTCCTTCCCCACCTACTCCCTCTCTTCCTCCTTTTACCGTTAGTTCCCCTTCCCTCCCCTCCTTTCCTTCCTTCCCTGCCTATTTCCTACCTGCATTAGTCTGCTTGGGCTGTTACAACAAAACACCATATGTTGGGTGGCTCAAACAACAAAAATTTACTTTCTCATATTTTTGGAGGTCAGAAGTCCAAGACCAAGGCCTCCATCAGTTTGGTTCCTGGAGCGCACTTCCTTCCTGGCTTGTAGATGTTTGTCTTCTTGCTGTGTCCTCACATGGCCTTACTTCTCTCCCTCTCTCTCTCTCTCTCTCTCTCTGTGTGTGTGTGTGTGTTAGAGATCTGTGGTCTCTTTTTTCCTTCTTATAGGCGTCACCAAACCTATTAGATCAGAGCCCCATCCTCATGACCTCATTAAAATTTATAGACCTTCCTATAAGTCCAATATCCAGACACAGTCACGCTGGTGGAGAGGAGGTTAAGGTTCAGCATATGAATTTTGCAGGGACATATTCAATCCACAACACTACTCATTTTTATAAGATAAGAACCAAACACAGAATTTCCCAACCTTCCACTTTAAAATGCCCAAGCTGCCGTCACTGTCAGCTGACACAGTCAGTTTCATCACACAAGAATCAGAATGTTAAGGGAAAAGCTGGTTTGTAAGAATTCAGAAACATGGTGAAAGGAACATGGCACCAACACAGATTGTAGGCCAAGGGCAACCAGCTCAAAGTCAACCCTGGGCCCCCTGTCTTGGTTTGTGTTGCCTAGAAGCAGACCCTGAGCATGTTTGATGCAAATAATATTTTTGGAGGCCACCCCAAGGAAGCACCTGCAGGGGAGTGGGGAACCTAAGACAAGGAATCGAGGTCACAGAGTGTATGATCAAGATGGTTACCACCATGAGCAACTGGAGACTGTACCTGCTGGGGTATGGGGAGGCAAGGGAGGACAGGCCTCAGAGTTATTCCAGCCTGGGCTGAGGAAGCTGAGATTTTATCCAACAACTCCCTGTCCATTATTGATTAAGGCTCCTCTTTTCAGGACAGATGTCTCAGGCACAGAATCTTGGGGTTGCTGGTAAGTAGCCCCCAGTAATGGCTCCATGTATATACAAATATGGCACTGAATATTCCTCTACTGTAATTCTTTTGTATGTCTTGAGGCTGGTCTAGCCAACTGTCAGGGCCTCTATCCAAATTTCCTGCCCTGTGACTAAAGCCCTATTCTACCACCCTGTGGGAAGTGGGAGCCCTGCTGAGCCTTTCTCATCTTCTCTATCCAAGAATTGGATTCCCAGCAGTGGCTGGGCTCAGGACCATCTGTGCTACTTTCTTGATTCTCACCTGTGTCCCATCTCTGGCAGGATCTTCAAAGCATCCAAGAGAAGGTAAACAGAAATTTTGTTCAAATTATCATTTTTTAAGGAATGGATTATGATGTTAGCGTCATTATATAATGACAGTAATTGAGACTATATAGAATAGGCAGAGAGATAGACATATAGATCAATACAACAAGATGGGGAACCCAGAAATAGAGCCACACAAATATGCCCAACTGATATTTGCCAAAGGTGTGAGAGCAGCCTAATGAGGGAAGGATAGCCTTTTCAACAAATGGTGTGAAAACAAATGGACATCCATGGGCAAAGAGATGAACCTCAACCTAAATCTCATATGTTACATAAAACTCAAGTGAAAATGGATCACAGACTTAAATGTAAAATATAAAACCACTACATTTTTATTAAAAAAAAAGAAAGAAAGAAAATATTTTAAACCAGAGCGTGAGGTGAAGTGTTAGTTGGGAGGTGAAGAGTTAGTTGAGTTGACACCAAAAGAAAAAAGAAAAAATGGATAAATAGGATAAATGGGACTGTACCAAAATTTAAAAACTCTTGCTCTGTAAAACATTCTATTGATAGCAGGAAAAGAAAAGCAACCCACTGGGGAAACATATTTGCAACAAAGGATTAGTATCTAGAGTATATAAGGAACTCATAAAACTCAACAGTGAAATAAAATAAAACAACACAAAACCCAAACAATCCAATTAGAAAACGGGCTAAAGACATGAACAGACATTTCACCAAAGAGAGTACACAGATAGTAAATGAGCACATGAAAAGGTGCTTAACATCTTAGTCATGAGGCAAATGCAACAGAAGAGCCACAATTAGGTATCATTGTCTGTGAGAATTGCTAAACTAGGGGTGCCAGTGTGGCTGTCATTAAGCGTCTGCCTTCATCTCAAGTCATGATCCCAGCATCCTGGGATCGAGCCCCACATTGGGCTCCCTGCTGGGAGGGAAGCCTGCTTCTCTCTCTCCCTCTCCCCCTGCTTGTGCTCCCTCTCTTGTTGTGTCTCTCTCTGTCAAATAAATCAATATAGATCTTGGATATCAGCCCTTTGTCTGTGGTGTCATTTGCAAATATGTTCTCCCATTCCATGGGTTGCCTCTTTGTTTTGTTGACTGTTTCCTTTGCCTTTGGAGACATATCTTGAAAGAAGTTGCTGTGGCCTATGTCGAAGAGGTTACTCCCTCTGTTCTCCTCTAGGGTTTTGATAGATTCCTACCTCACACTGAGGTCTTATATCCATTTCTAGTTTATCTTTGTGTATGGTGTAAGAGGATGGTCGAGTTTCATTCTTCTACATGTAGCTGTCCAATGTTCCCAGCACCATTTATCGAAGAGACTGCCTTTTTTTCCAATGTATATTTTTTCCTGCTTTGTCAAAGATTATTTGACCATAGTGTTGAGGGTCCATATCTGGGCTCTCTACTCTGTTCTACTGGTCTATTTGTCTGTTTTTGTTGTGCCAGTACCATGCTGTCTTGGTGAACACAGTTTTGTAGTAAAGCTTGAAATCAGACAACGTGATGCCCCTAGTTTTAATCGTGTCAGAAAATGGGCAGAAGACATGAACAGACACTTCTCCAAAGAAGACATACAAATGGCTAACAGACACATGAAAAAATGTTCATCATCATTAGCCATCAGGGAGATTCAAATCAAAACCACATGGAGATACCACCTTACACCAGTTAGAATGGCCAAAATTAACAAGACAGTAAACAACATGTGTTGGAGAGGATATGGAGAAAGGGGAACCCTCTTACACTGTTGGTGGGAATGAAAGTTGGTGCAGACACTTTGGAAAACAGTGTGGAGATTCTTTAAGAAATTAAAATAGAGCTACCCTATGATCCTGCAATTGCACTACTGGGTATTTACTCTAAAGATACTGATGTAGTGAAAAGAAGAGCCATCTGTATCCCAATATTCATAGCAGCAATGGCCACAGTCGCCAAACTTTGGAAGGAACAAAGATGCCCTTCAACAGTTGAATCGATAAAGAAGATATGGTCCATATATGCTATGAAGTATTATGCCTTAATCAGAAGGGATGAATACCCAACTTTTGTATCAACATGGTCAGGACTGGAAGAGATTATGCTGAGTGAAATAAGTCAAACAGAGAAAGTCAATTATCATAGTTTCACTTACTTGTGGAGTATAAGGAATAACACAGAGGACATCGGGAGATGGAGAGGAGAAGTGAGTTGGGGGAAATTGAAGGTGGAGACAAACCATGAGAGACTGTGGGCTCTGAGAAACAAACTGAGGGTTTTGGAGGGGGTTGGGGTGGGGGGTTGGGTGAGCCTGGTGGTGGGTATTAAGGAGGGCACATATTGCATGGAGAACTGAGTGTGGTACATAAACAATGAATGCTGGAACACTGAAAAGAAATAAAATAAAATAAAATGAAAAAAATCAATAAAACTCTTCAAAAAAACAAATGCTAAAACAAAAAACTGTGATAACACCAAATGCTGGCAAAGATGAGGAGCAACTAGGTCACTTAAATTACTGGTAGAAATGTACAGTGGTACAGCCCCTCCGGAAAAGAACAAGACAGTTTCCTGGAAGACTAAACATGCCTTTTCCATATGGCCCAGCAATTGGATCACTGGACATTTCTTCCAGAAATTAGAAAAGTTTTAGTTTAGGTAAGTACTTGTCTGGTGCCAAGGGTAGGGCTTGACTAAGGAGAGGCACAGGGGACCATTTTTAGGGCAATGGAAATGTTTTCAATCTTCATTGAGGTGGTGACTACATGGTGGTATACATTTGTTGTAATTCATCAAGATGTGTACTTCATATACGTAGGTGTATACATTCATCAAAAATTGTTGAAATGTACATTTAAATCAGTGTACTTTATTAGATGTAAATTGTATATGATTAAAAAGATTTTCCTAAATGTGAGCAGGAGGTTTTTGACTCAGTGGCTAGAGCTGGTTACTGAGGTCAATTTTATTTATTTATTTTTTACCTTACCTTATTTTATTTTATTTCTTAGAGGGGTGGAGGGGCAGAGGGAGAGAGAGAGAAAGAATCTTTAGCAGTCTCCACACCCAGCACTGCACCCAATACAGGGCTCAATCTCACAACCCTGAGATCATGATCTAAGCCAAAATCAGGAGTCAAATACTTAACTGACTGAGCCACCCAGGCATTCCTAGATATCAATTTTAAAGCATAGTTTCCCATGTTACAGTTGACAACTGGATGAGATTTATTTCTTAAAAACATTTCTCTGCATTTAACTCATTCCAGCTGGGCCCTAACCATCCCATCCACTGTGACCCTGTTATTAATCACCTATTTAAAATTGTCCATTGAGGGGATGCCTGGCTGGCTCAGATGGTGGAACATGCAACTCTCGATCTCAGGGACTTGAGTTTAAGCCCCATGTTGGGTATATAAATTACTTAAAAATAAAATATTAAAAAAAAATAGAAGTGTCCATGGAGGAGAAACTCTGGCAGTGAGTGTATATATATTGGTTTCTTGAGGCTGGATCCCATTCTTGTTCACTTGTTCACTTGTTCACTATCTTGAGGGTTCCCTAAAGATAACATTAAGATATAATTTAGGGGCACCTGGGTGGTTCAGTGGGTTAAGCCTCTGCCTTCGGCTCAGGTCATGATCCCAGGGTCCTGGGATCGAGTCCCGCATTGGGTTCTCTGCTCAGCAGGGAGCCTGTCTCTCCCTCTCTATCTGCCTGCCTCTTTGCCTACTTCTGCCTACTTGTGATTTCTTTCTGTGTCAAATAAATAAAATTTATTAAAAAATATATAATTTAGACAATTTTTACAAAGAAGTAGTTTGCTGTCATGAATATGAAAATGTACCTCTTGGCTCTCCCTTCAAGGAAGGATTTGCTGGAAAGCTGGTAGAGTGAGTTTGTGGGGAAGCCTCTGGCTTCAGTATCTTTAGGACCCATTCTGGTGTGTGGGCTGAGGCTGCTCCTGTTGGTAGCTCCTGAAAGTTTCTGGGCACAGTGGGGGATTAGAGCCTGGCCCTTTCTAGCCCATGCAGGACCCTCTGGGGCTATTTCCCATGCTCCCACTATAGCCGCCATCTTCCCTCATGCTGGTGGCCTCCATCATGGTGGGTCTGAGTTGGTCTCCTCCTCTATAGCTCCCTCCCCTCCTTCTTTTACAGGTGTTATCCACAACAAGCATCTTGCATCATGACCTATGCCTTCCAGAAGACTGGAAGTCACAAATTGCTGGCCTCTTTTGTCATCCAGGATCCAATCAAGACAACAGAGTCCATACCCATCATTTCAGATAGAGGACACAACACAAGGAAGTGTTTCCACAGTGGTGGAAAGAGGTAAGAAGTGGAATACAGAATGATAAGGCAGTCAAGACATGAGCGAGAAAGTCACTCTCCTTTCTAGGCTACAGGGACAAACAGAGGAGGAGGAGGTGTTGTTGGAGCCCAGGATCTCAGGCTATGTGGTTGATGTTGGAGTCATTTCAAACATGTCAGGTAGGAGCTGAAACCCCAGTAGGATGACTAGCAGGTTCCTTGTAGTCAAGTTGGGGGTGACCTCAAACACACACAGAGAGAGAAGTAGAACTATCTGAATTTCTCTCCTACTTGTGTGATTCCACCTGTGTTGGTCCGTACCCGCAAGCTAGAAGACTTCAGGGCCTGGGAATTCTACCTCCCTTCAGTACAGAGCAGAGGAAGGAAACGTGGGAATATGGATCTGAAGGGAACCACGATACCTTCCAAAACATCATCCCTGCTAATTTACCAGGAACCTCATTACGAGGCTGCATAGATGGTGGCTGGGGGGATGGGCAGAGGGATCAGGACATAATGAAGCAAATACAGTGAATGGTTAATGTTAGAGTGTGGACACTAGAGATAAGGACATTCTCTGTAAGATTCTTCCACCTTTGCTCTGTGTCTGAACATTTTCATAACGATGTATTGTTGAAAAAGAAATACCCCCTTTAAGCAACATTTTTGTCTTTCAGAGGGAAGAGGCAGGTAGCTTTCTGGGTTCACCATTTCCCCCCAAGCATGGTTACATAGCCCTTTATTTCTCCATGCTGAAAGAAGAGCAAGGAGCGGTATGACCCCGATGATCATGTATTTGGGTCTCTCAAATTTCAGTGGGGTCAGAGGCTGTATGCCCAGGGGTGGGCTTCAGTCCACGACAGGCTACGTGTGACTCACCCATTGCTTTAAAACTTTTGAGTTAGTTACTCTCATTTAAAAATCTGAAAAAATGTCCAACCTCTCTTTGGAAGTGGAGATCCAACAGTGCTGGGCCTGTGTTTCCCCACTGCGGCACATGAATGGAGTGAAACCGACCTGGATTGTACCCCTTCCAGGCTGCCACAGACTCCCTGCTCCCTACTGTGTCACACCTGGCCCAGCTTACTTAGATTTCCTGTCTCATCCCTGAAATTTACATTTAGGATGCTGGACTCTTTAGAGCACTTCTATTCATAAGGAGCTCTCTGTGTGCGTGTGCACCCTCCCCCCCTTTCAGGCCACATTCCTTAAGCTGCATTAATCCATGAAGCCCCTCTGTGACTTGCTATATATCCAGGTGCCACCTCTATTTGCTTAAAACTTTCAAATGGGTTCTTTTAAAGTAAAGGCCTATTTTATATGTTTCCTAAGTAGTAATCTCCATAAAACCAAGAGTTTGCTGTACTCAGCAGGGTTTTTTCCTAGCACAAAACAAAACATGGATCCTTTCTTGCCCTTGGTGGCACAAGCACTTTGTTCCAGGCAATGCTGATTGGATTATGCTAAAGCAGATTGCCAGAAAGACTGATGCTACACCAGTGTTTCCCCAGCAGTCTTCCCTGAATTACACTTTAGCCATCCTTGGTCATTTGTGCTCCTGTGAGCCCAGGTTGTCTTCCATGTAAATCTGGAACCCAGAGTACATGGCATGGCCTCTGAAGTCCTTCCTTCTCCAAGAACTGCCTGGTTCTTGCCCTTCCTGAGTCCTGCTTCTTTAGTGTTTAGATTTCAATACATCTTCAGTTTGCCTAGGTTTATCCAGGTTCATCCAGAAGAACCCTAACCATTTGAAACTGTAAATCCTTCATCAGGGATGGGGTGTGTGGTGTGAGGTAGGATCATGCTGGAGAGGTAGACAAGGGCTGAGGCTAGGAGGGTTTGTTATGCCACACTAAGGATCTGTCAAGGTTGTTGATGGACTACTAATGATTTCTCTCTCAGTTAACCTAATGGCTTGTAGAGATTGTCATGTTATTCCAACATAGTTGGAAATCGGGATAATAACATCAACAGCAAGAACACCACCCACATTTACTGAGAGCTCACCATGAGCCCAGCGCACACATGATTTAATTTAATGGTCACAAGAACACTGTGAGGGAGCTACTATGACTTTGGCTACTTTACAGATGAGGAACGTGACATTCAGAGAGGTTAAATAACATGACTAATGCCCCACAGCTGGTAAACGATGGAGCCAGTGATCCAAGCCAGGTCCATTCGACACCCATGTCCACACTCTTGACTTGCTGCTCACAGGCATTTGATGTTGAGTCATTTCCTGTTCATTTGGTGAGTTATCCCAGTCCCTTCCACCTTCACTTATAGGTCAAGTGGTCTTGTTGCTCTTGGATTTCTCTCTGGTTTCTCCACCTTTGTGCTAATATGGCACCATGAATTGGGCACAGTATGTGAAAAGGCTGTACAAATCAACTTGCCCAATGTGGCCAATTCTGCCTCCCACAATGATACTGTGTGTTCTCCTTAACTAGGTGGGAACCAACAGGGTCACACCAGTGGCCTCCACCCTCAAGAGGAATGAGTTCCTCTCTATTCTGGCCAACACCACAAAATACTCGGGAAAGAGGACAGGAGGTTGGTGTCCTGATGTTCCTCAGCCCTTGTCTTCTGTGGCTTAGTCATGTCCACTGAGTCCTAGAGCCCAGAGCAAGCAGGAAGCTGGGCAGGTCGCACTGCCCTTCAGCAGAGGTTGTCCTGGTTTACATACCCACCCTCACTGAATGGGAATCTGCTTGTGCTCACCAACACAAGGGCCATCCTTAGAGGAAGTAGATGATGGGGCAGAGGCCACTGGGGCTGATTAAACAGTCCCCCACTCCTCTCTATTCCTGAACTTTCCTTGCAGTCATGTTGGGGTCATAGGGCTAGCTCTGGCCAATGAACAGAAGCATTCAGAAGTCACTGTACTTTCTCTAACTCTCTTTCTCTCACTTCCTCTGCCATGCTGACTTTGGAGACCACAAATTGCAAATGATGTTAGCTAGACCTGCTAAGGACTGTGGTCTGAATGAATGTGGTTGCTAATCTTTGAAGATGGCCCCAGTGAGCCACATTGCCTAGTGTCCACAGCTGCTTTAGTCTGAGCTGCCATAACAAAATACCCCAGTCTGGGTGGCTTATAAATGACAAACATTTATTTCTTACAGTCCTGGAGGCTGGAAAGTCCAATATCAAGGTGTTGATAGATTCAGTGTTTGATGAGAGCTTCCTGCTTTCTAGACAGCTGTCTTGTCTACATGTGTCTCCACTCCGCCCCCTCTGATAGAAGGGGTGAGGAAGCTCTATGAATCCCTGAGAGGAGGGCCCTGGAATCAAACCAGAGGCAATGGTGAGGAAAAGAAAGAATGGTTTTGATCTTCATACATTCATTTATTGGTCCACCCCTCTGTCATCTGTCCAGCTATCCACACAACTACTCATCCATCCACCTACCTATCCACTTATCCACCTCCCTATTCATCCATCCATCAATTCATCCATCCACCATTTTATCATTCCATCCATCTATCCATCCACCCATCCATCTGTCCATCTGTCCATTCATCCATTGGTCCATCTGTCCATCCATCCATCCATCCATCCATCCATCTACCCAATCTTTGTTAGATCTTACCATGGGCCAGGCCTGGGGATTATTTTAGGGTAAAACAGATATAGTCCTGACCTTTGTTGGAAACACTTAGTGAATTCCCTCAAACCCTGAAATACTCAGATTTCATAATCAAGTTCTCTTCTGCACATGAAGGTAACAGTGCAGCTTCTCCCCCGGGCTCTTGTTTAGGGCCAAATCCTGTAACTTGTGCTCTGCCTCCTTGGGGCTACCTCACTGTCCAAGCAGCAGCAATGTAAGGTGGGAACTGTTCAGAGGTGAGGTGATGGGGACTGGGGCTGAAGGAGAGGTGCTAGCATTCACACCAGAACCAAAGGCCACCAGATCTCCCTGCCCCTGTGCACAACCCACTGATCCTTCCCCAGTCTGGCCCTGCCTGACCTGCTCTGGACATCAGAGTTTATCTTCTCATGGAGGCAAGGCAGAGGTGATGCTGCAGGGAAGTAGAGATGAGAGGGCGGTAATGCACTTCCATCACTTTCAGAGGAAGGGATGGCTGTGGGCTAGCTTTATGACTAACAGACATTGTTTCTATGGGAAAGCACATGTCAAACCCCAAATGACTGACTTGGAAACCCAGTCCTGGAACTTGGCTTATATATAAACCAAGTACTGTCTGTAATGGTAAAGATTGTTTATTTTGAACACAGACCTGACTGGACTTTCCCTTCCTCATTCTCTTTTGTTTTGTTATGTTGTACAAAGACCCTGTTCTAGCTAATTGGCAAAAAACACACTGTCCCTTAGCAGAGAGTATACATTCTTGTAAACATCCCCTAGAGATTTATTTCTTCATTATGGAAAATGTAATTCTGTTTTTCTAAGTGACGGGTATGTTTACACAGGGACTCCGAGTGGGCTCCAGGCCTGGCCAGATGGTTCTGGCTGTGCTCTGTGTAACATGAGCCCTAAGGCCTTCCTCAAGCCACGTGACTCTGGGGGGAGTGGGGTCTGGGTGGCTGTGCGGCTGCATGACCTGTGCACACAGAGCCGTACCTCCAGGACACATGGTTCTGCTCCCTGGACTCCTTTTGTGGCATTTAGGGTGGGGAAGGGCTTGCTGGAACTGTGGCTTGGCCCTCCTGGCCAAGGGTGAGTCATGCCTATTTTTAGCCGAACCACTCACCCAGGTGGGTGCTAACTGCTTTCTGCACTCAGCATCTCTGTTTCCTTTGTCGAATGGCAAGACAGGTTGAGCCCTAGGCTTTTCCCAGCAGATACTTAAGCACATATGACTGTTAGCAAGGCTGGCAATGTTGGGGGAGGGGAGAGGAAAATCAGCCATTTTGGGAACTGGTGACAAGATGACAGTGACATTTGTTGAGTGGCTTTATCGGCTCCACAAGCCAATTGGCTGGAGCAGGGATGGCAAACAGCAAGGTACCTGCTGTGCCTCTACTTACTCTACCAATGCCAGACATGACTAAGCGATCATGATGCTCTCTGTTACTGGACAGCCTTCTAAAGGGGCCTCCATCGGTTAGCAATGTCTGCCTTCTGGATTAGAGGGCATTGCTATATAATTTAGTTATTTTATAGAATTTTCTTGTATCTGTTTTATCGACAATAGCTTATCAATATGTACAGAGCATCTTATTGGAGTTTCCATCAGACAGAACTTGAGTTGATAATTTGGGTGCAAGTCATCTATTGGGCGGGGGGTGGCCTGGGAGGCAGGGCAGCGGGGCTGGGGTAGACAGGTGTGTGATCGCCCTGGTTCTCCCTGTGGGCCACTGGGCCTCCTAGGGACCATGCAGAATTATCCCTCTCCAGAGGTGAGGAGGCGAGGACTTCTTTCTGCTGCTTTGGCAGGTCATGGATTGAGGGCTGCTCAGGGACCCCTGGCACCGGCTGGGGGCTGTGCATGCTCTTGTGTCCAGAGAGAGCCCTGAGGCTGGGAGCGGGAGCGGGAGCCCTGGTGGGAAGTCAGGGCTGTGGGTGGGCACAGTCTCTGCTGGGGAGCAGTCTGATGGTGCTGTGGAGCAGAGCCACGGTGCGGCCTCCATTGGGCCTGCCTGTACCCTGGGGGGACAGGGAATTGGATGAGTTAATGTCTGTGGGAATGCTTGTCAATGTTAGAGATCACCGAGATCCTCTGTGTGGAGATGGCTTTTGATGGCTGCCTTCTTTCCATGGGGTCCTATCCTCCATGGAACTCTGGGAACTGCCCTTTCTGATGGCCCACTTTCCATCCAGCTGGACCAGTGGACTGTCCCTTCCTCCTGGCCGTAGTGCATGACCTGAACAGGGCCAATCCAAGTCTTCCCTGGGCTTGATATGCAGCCCTGGGAGACAGAGGAACTCCGTTCCCAATGCAGGTGGTTACTATCCCTGGTGGGTAGGTGGCTGGGAGGAGCTGGGAAGGGCTCTGATGATCTTTTTTGAGTTCTGGATCCAGTTGTCACCAAGACCAGTGTTATTCTTGAACTTTTCCGCTTAGGGGGCAGGGAGGGTGTCTTTGCTTGAGTTCACTGGAATGGAGGTTTCTGTGATTGGGAAGTCATGTTGACCTGGCTGTGGTGTATTTGCTGCCACTGAAGACCTCAGAGCAGTCAAGCCCAACCAACATCTGGTGTCAGGATGAGGAAGGGCCTTGTGTTAGTTAGATTCACCCCAGGTACAGTGGGGGAGACTTTGCAAGGTGTCTCCCCCCCCCCCCCGCCCTGTGCCTGGTGACTTTGTCCGTGGCTTCTCTGAGGAGCACTTGCACAGCTTCTTAGTAAAATCCGGAATTCTCCTCCATTCCCTCTTCAAATGCCTAGGTTGGGGAGGACAGAGGATGAGCAGTCCAGACGTCAGAGGTCTGGGCTTGGGGGGCTGGCTGAATGTCCTCTGATGCCTGGTCCTTCCACCTGAGTGTGCAGGTCAAATCTGCTGTCTGTTCTGTGACCTGTTGCTGTCACGTTTATCACAAGATTTTCTCAGCGACCTTAGCTTGGCGACATCTTTGAGGGCAACAGCCCTTCAGGGCACTGGGACAGATTTAGCCTGGGAAGTCTCACCCTCATGCCACAAGCAGGGTCCCCAACAGAAGGCTGAAAAGTTGGGCTGGCTCCTGAAACCCCACAAATGAGTCCCTTCCTGGAGGATGTGCCCACCTGTGCTGCTCCCCAGCTCCCTGCCCCATCCTTTCTCTTCTCCTAGTCTGCGTGCCTCCCTCCTTCGATCATCAGAGAACACAATCCCCCCACAGTCTCAGGCTTTATTTAGCCCTTCCCTAGGACCTCCCTGACCCTCCAGCCAACATGACCTTCCCTCCTCTCTTCTTGTCCCCATGGCACCTGGGTTCCGACCTCTCCAAGTCCTTACCTAAGCTCCCGTGAGCTGCTGTCAGAGGCTTTGCACGGTGGCCTGGCCGCCGTTGGGCCAGATTTCCTTGCCGGTGGAAGGGTGCATGAGGTTGCCGACATCTCTGTTGCAGGGCACAGAGAACCCGCCGACACGTTGTGGACACTCTCTAGGTAGGGACCGAGCAGACTCTTCTGCAGGGCCACCTCCCTCTCTGAGCAAAGCTGGTTTTCCTTTGTGGCCACAAGATGAGGTGGTTTGAAAAGGCTCAGCAGAGCAGCAAGTGAGCCAGGGCTGCTGGGGTTGTTGTGGGGGGCGGGGGAGAGAACTTGTCCCCCATTCAGCCAGCCATCAATGAGCCCGGAAGGGGTGGGTGTGGTCAGCCTCAGCAGAGATGTTTCCCAGCTGTTGTTCATTTGCGTGGGGGACTGAACAGGAAATGGGTCTCAGCTGTAGTGGGAGGGGTCCTGAGTTAGACTGAGGGAGATGCGGCTGCTCCAGGGACAGATGCTGGGAGGGAGGCTTTGGGGACCCAGTGATGCGGGCTCCTATGAGAGGGGTCAGGATCCCTAGAGCCTGATAGCAGAGTGGGGTGCCTGAGCCTGGTCCCCCAATACAAGGAAGTCAGGGACAGCCCCTCCTTACCCTCCCCAGTGGCCTTCATCCTCAGACTAGCTGTAGGTTCCATGTGGTGAAGGGGTGAGACTTACCGGGCCAGAGTTTTGGCTGAGCCCCTGTGGTGGCGTTATGGGGTGCGTGTGTCCCTGCAGAGTTGCCGTGGGTCCCAGCGGTGGTGTGGCGGGACCGGAAGAAGAAATAGCTCTCGGGCTGCTGAGGGCTAAGACGAGGCCTAGGAGGGACGTGGTCTTTGGTCCACGATCGTGCTAATCAGCGTGTCCTTCCAGTCGCCGTCTGAGCCTCGCCCTCCATACGCTCCGCAGGTGATCCTCAGGAGCTCTGCGAGCTAAGCAGGGATGTGAACACAGACAGCCCGGCAGGTTTCTGATGACGGTGCAGAACCAAGCTGATGGAGGAGGGCTGTCTTTCCAACGAATGGTGCTGGAGCAATCAGGTGTCTGTGGACAGAAAATGATCCTTGATCCATCTGCGTACCGTATACGGAATTTAACGCCAAGCGGCTCCCACACTGAAATGTGACACATGAAACCACGAGACTCGTAGAGAAAACAGGAGACAATCTTTGGGACCTATGACTGGGCCAAGGGCTCTGAGATTTGGCATCAGACAGCATGTCCTGTAAGAGGAAAAAAAGGGATGAATTGGACCTCATCAGAATGAAAACAGATGCTCTGTGAAAGTCCCCGTTAAGATGGAAGGACAGGCTGCCGAGAGGGAGAGAATGTCCATGAAGGACAGGCCGGACAGAGGGTGCTCTGAGAATACAGCAGGCGCTCCCGTGGAGAGTGGTAGCCACTGCTGTGGTAGCCACAACCACATCCTCCCCTCCCCGGCCACCAAGGGTGCACACCTGGCCCAGGGTCTTGGCCTGATTGACTCACCCTGTGCACCCAAGGACGTCTCAGGAACCCCAGCACGGTGTGAGCCAGATGCCGAGGGGATCCAGGCTGTCGCCGTGGACAGCAGGTCCCCTAGAGAGCTGGAGGCCCCCACCCAGGGACAGATGGGAGTCAGTTCTGCTGGCCCCCGGAGCAGTGTGGATGTGGCAGGCGGGGGCTGCCTGGCGGCTTGTGCTCCGGGCTCTCAGTCTCCAACTGCCCTCACTGTGCATGGTGGAGTGGACACGGCCTGGCCTAGGAAGGGGAGGATGTGTCTGGGGAATGGGGAGGGCCCAGGTCCTCTGCAGGGCAGTTCCCTCTTCCTCTGACATCAGTCTTGTCCCCCTCCTTGGAGGGGAGGAGCCAGGCTCCGCTGCTGGCTGGCCAGGCCCTCGCCCATGACGATGGAGGAACCCACAGCTCCTCGGGCCTGCTTGGTGGCCAGGGGTGTGCTCTTCCCCGACACCACGACACCACAACACCTGCTTAAAGACATGTTTTTAGCAGAAAGGTACTGACTCTGAGTGTGGTATGAAAGTGCCCTGAGCATGTTCACTCTGGGATTTGAAAAGATAGACTTTATCCACTGGGGACCAGGGCTCAGGTGGTTACTGTTCCTTCATAGCATTAGGACAGGGTGTAGCATGACCCCTCATGGCCTGGTCCGGGCCTGTGTCACCTCCCTGACTGTGTCCTCACCATGGCTGGTTTCCATCCCCCACCCTGCCAGACACAGTGACCCCCCCTCCCCCGGAGGCTTTTCTGACTCAGAGTAATGGGCAGGCCTTCAAGGGCCCCTGACACCCAGAACCCTGTCTCGACCCCAGCTTCTGGAACTTTCCACATCATGACTCCAGTCAGCTCCCTGAGTCCTTTCTGCCCTCATAGGAGCTGGCTTCCCTGTGCCCCGGCTAATGTCATGTTGATCTGGCTCCCTCTCTAGAGAGGAAGGTGCCTGAGGGTTGGGGTCTTGGCCCATCCTCCCCTGTCTCAAGGACATTGCAGAACTTGATCTGACGTGGACAAGGTCCTCCACACACATGAGGAACGAGCCATCAACTCAGGCCATGTGTGGGACAGGACACGGCCCCTCCAGAATGAGGCAGGGCTGTGTCCCCAGCTGGAGGGCCCTGAGGAGGACTCCTCCAGGCCAGGGGCATTCGGGGTCATTTACAGAAGAAGGGGCAGCGGTGGAGGAATTGTTGGAAGCCTTGGGCTCAGCCCTGTCTCGACACTGGGAGCTCGGGACGCCTTTCCTTCTGGGCTGTCTTCTCAAACATAAGCGTCTCCAGCCTGATTCCCAGCTCCCGATGGGATGTTTTAGCATGGCTGGGGCCAAACAGGAAACGCACGGGTTTCCTGAAAATGGTTTTTAAATCTTTGACAGACGTGCTAGCCTGATGCGGATGTTGGGAAACTGGAGTGAGACGCACGCGGGGTCCTTGTCCCAGATCGTGTGTGTCAGGGCAGAACGCGAGGCTTGGCTGAGGTCGAAACAGGGCGATGGGACCAAATGCAAGCACTCTCCTGGAGGAGGGGGGATGACAGTGGGGAGAGGGAGAGAGAGGCAGGCTTGGGTGGGGGAGTGCTCCCAGGGAAGGTCAAGACCTTGACCCTGTCCGGCCCTCCCACCCAGAACTCTTGAGAGTCCACGAGATCAGACCAGCCCTCACCCTGTTATGGTGGGAAGGGAGATAACAAGGAACAGTTGGATAAATACAACTTCACCCTCAAAGACAGGCCTCAGACATATCATGTTATTCCAAAAAAAAATTTTTTTTTTGAACACTAAGATAAATTTTCCCATCTTGGCATTCTGAAGGGGAGTTTTATTTTCCTTGGCTTCTGGGTGTTCTCTTCTAGCTGGTGGAAATCTGCTCAGATCAGGGACAAGAAGGATCACAGGAGTGTGGCAACTTCTAGAAGCAGGGTTAGGGCCAGGCCGCCTCTTCTTCTTCCTCGCCCCATCTGGGGCTGGACCTGGCCTGGCCTCCCTGTTGCTGTCCCTCCCTATCAGCTTCATCACCTGCCTGGGCCACATGCCAGGGGACAGAGAGGCTCAGACACCCAGTCAGACAGCTGGTGACCTCTGGGGGAGGAGGGAGTTGCCCCCTGAGAACTGGGGTGTAGGAGGGGACGGACACAAGTCAAGTCCCGTGGAACCTCCAGGCGTGGGCTCGAATTCAGCACTGCCTAGAAGTTGCTGATTCCAGGCCTCTCTCTTGACCATTCTGACTTCCATTTCCCAATTGGGACACCATGGGGACAACAGGCCATGGTGGCTAAGATGTTGTTGGAGGCAGTCAGCAGGTCAGACAAATGGGGCACAGCCCCACTGGCCTGGGAAAGTGTGGATGTTTCTCACCAGGGAAGAAGCTCAGGTGTGTTAGCAGGTGGGTCTCCGAGCAGCCCCTTTATCGCTCATCACTGTCCATCACCCAGGATCACTGCCGAGGATGCTGGGACACGGTCACTGTGGAACATCTGGGAGGCATCTCCAGGGTTGACTGAAGCCAGAGAGAAAAGGACAGAGCAACAGAGACGCCTGTCAAGGGCCGCTCAGGTCCAGGCATGTCAGGCCGGGTCTGCTCTGCCTCCCATTTTGAAATCAAAAGTCATACAAATAGGGGTCCCCTGCGGCTGGCTTAGTCAATAGACCCCATGACTCTTGATCTAAGCCCCACAGTGGGTTTAAGATTATCTAAAATCTTAAAAAAAAAAAAAGTGCTATACAAGTGATCAAAGTCATTCCTTCCCAAGCCTAACGTTGATCTCCTTGCTGGGTGATCTAGATGTCTCCCCCAACCCCATGCCCTTTGCACGTCAAGGACTCCGTGTCCCCTCTGGAATAATTAGTCCACTGAAATGTCCTGAAAAAGCCTTTGAACTTTGTTAGAGCTAGTAGTGCAGGCCTTTGGATCGTTTCCCCCAGAGTTAAGAAATAAGGCTTCTTCACAAAACCCGTAACATAACCCCCTCGTAAAATTAAGCGCTTTTTGAGGCTGTTTCTGATTATGGTGGTTTCAAGCTTTTCTAATTATTCTATTCCAGATGCTTATCTTTTGCCCTAGTGTGCAGGGGGCTCCGTTTACATAACATTACAAGGTAAAACAGCTGTATGGTCGGGTTCTAGCCTGCTTGATACCAGAGGAAATGAATGTGTGGCTATCGATCAGCTTCCAGCTACGGGACTTCCGTGTTGTTAGCCGGAAATCAGGCTGCAGGGCTGGATGTCAAGTCTCCCTCCGCACCCCCCGGATTAAGGAATGTTTTCCTTTGGGAAGCCTAATAGAGGTATGAAAATAATACCACATGTAGCCTTGCCTATGACAAACCGTCTGCTGAAAAGAACACCGGGAAGCATCCCCAGCACCGTGGGTCACGATGCCTACACTCCTCTGGAGTACGTAGGGCAATTTTACCTTTTAATACAAACAAGTGATTTTTGGTGATGGTGATCAAGGAAAAAAAAATCTGAATATTTATTATTTCAATTTGGGGAGTGGAACTTCCATAGTTTCAAAAATCTCTGTTACAATCCAATAATTTGTCATGCCAAGATCTCCCTCCATGCATCCTTCTCCCCCACAGATATTTGAGTACCTACTAGGTGTCTGGCCTTGGGTCAGGGGACAGGGGTTGATGGAACAGGTGAAGTCCCTGGCCTTGGGGAGCTGGTGCTCTGGTGGAGGGGAACTTGGAGGGACAAGGAAGCAAATTGCATCAAGAAGATCACTTTCGGATGGTGATGCTCTCAGGTGGTGTGAACAGTGAGTAGAAGTCTCTCCCCCATGGAGGTTCTCACTCAGTAAGATCCCACCTCCATGGCTGCTCCCCTCTGGGCCTGACTGATGCAGACCAGTTTCCACCAGCTGTGGGAACCTCTCCAGTGGGAGACTTTGTCACAAGTACTTGCTGCCAACCTGGCTGAAACTCTCTTGGTGCTGTGCTGGAGTCTGAAGCCCTTTCTTCCTCCCTCCCTCCCTCCTTCTCTCCCTCCCTTCCCTCCTCCCTTCCTCCCTCCCTCCCTCCCTCCCTTCCTTCCTTCCTTCCTTCCTTCCTTCTTTCCTTCCTTCCTTCTTTCCTTCCTATCTTCTTTTTCCTTCCCTCCCTCTCTCCTTCCTTCTGTCTTCTCTCTTTCTTCCTCTCCCACTGCTCTCCCACAGCAGAGAACACTGTCCTGGCCAAGCTCATCTCCCAGCCAGGTGTTTCCTCTGTGGAGCCATCAGGCTTCCTACCCGTGCCCCCAAATACCTTTGCTCCACTTCAGCTGCCTTTGGAACACTGTAATAACCAAAGGAACATCTGTGGAAATCTTAGTTGGAGAATCAGGACTGGATGTTGCTCAATATGTGGAAAAAATGCATTTTTCCCAAAGAACTTTAATTCACATGGTGGTTAGTCCATCATCTTCGCTGAGGTCCTGGCGAGGGCAGGTGCTGGGGAGCCCCACTTAGGATCCACCCATCCTGCCCCTGAGCTCTTCCCAGCTATTGGTTACCCTACGGAGACATCAGGCTTCCCTGGCCTCCAAGCCCTTGGCTGTGGGAGCCCCCCCCGCCCCCGGCCATTTTGCAATGCCAGGGTAGGGGTGGCGACAGTCCAGGTGCGAGGCGGGGTCAGAATCAGCAAGAGGCCTGGAGCGCAGGGAGCTGCTGGGCCACCAGGGGGCCCCAGGGGTCACCCAGCCTAGTTCTCACCATGCCAAGGGCCCAGCCAGGTCATGGGGCTCTCACACCCCTGTCTGTTCAGTAGATCTCTCCTTCATCACTGTGCCGGCAAGTCCGGGGAGAGGTTCCCTGATGGAGCACCCACAGCTCTCCCTTCTGCAGTCCAGTGCAGCTGTTCATGTCACTGACTCCCCTCCCTGGGGCCCCCAGTGCAGACGCACGTCATCTTGGGGGCACCCAGCCGCCCCTTGCAGGGGTCTGTGTCTCTTGTGGCTGAGAATTCCTTGCCTCTCTGGGGCTCCAGGAATTTCTGGTCCTGACACAAGCCAGAAGGGTTCTGTGAATCACTTTCATCTTGAATGTGTTCATTATGGAACGGATGGCGCCGATCAAATGTTCACTTAAGCCACATTTTGTGTGACGGAAAGAATTGTATGCTGTATAACTGTGCATGTAATTACATGCAAATCTGGGGATTTAGATGCATATCAGGATGCAGCCTCTTTCACTGCTGCCATAAAAGGCCTAATGCATTTAACTTTATATGTGTTACTCTTACCCCTGCCTGGAGTGTGGGGCCCAAGGTGGAGGGATGTGTATGACAGAGATGGCAGCATGTGTCCCCAGCCCTTTGGTCTGTTCTCCCAGGCCCTGCCTTGGGATGGATATTGAGCCCTTTACTGGACATTGTCCTCTTTTCTGCTGGGATACCCCTCTCTTGGGGACACCAGTCATTTTGGGCCTCACTGGCCATCTCTGGCTGGAGCCCTGCAGGGATCAAAGTGATGCCAGGTACGGCATCTCTGGGGCACCCTGGCCAAGCTGTGTCCCTGGAACAAGAGGGACAAGGCTGGCTTTAGTCTACACTTTGTTAGTGAATGATCTGGTGAGCAGTGGGGTATGTGGCGGGGCGGAGGAAAGCCCAGAGGTGGGGACCCGGGCAGAGGAGGGGTTGCATGGAGAGGCTGTGGGACAGGAACCCCCCAGCATGGACCTGCAGGGGGAGCCAGGATAAAGACGGTTTAGGGGCATTTTTGGGAGTTGTGACCGCTCTCTCCCAAGCAATCCTGAGACACCCAGCGGTGGACATCTCTGATGCTTCTGCTAATGTCTTGGCAGGTGGAGCATGTCTTTAGATAGGACTGCATATGGAACAGGGCCCATGAGGCCCCTGATCCCGTTTCAGAGTCAGAAGGAGGATGACCAGCTGTGGGGCAAGTGCTCCGGTGAAAACAAGAGCAGGGTCATTGTGGTGGGGGAAGCAGCTAGAGAGAAAGAGCTTTAAGCTTCACCATTGCTGTTCGAGAAATATGAATTTTATGGCTCGTTTATTTCCAAGATAGGATTTGAGATGATCTTATAAACTCACAAAAAGTAAGAGAATGGGAGGGGTATCCTTAGGAGGTGAGATTTCAAGACCTTTGGAGAAGTGGTGGAGGAGCCTAATGGGGACCCTCGCCGATGGGCAGCCCCAAAGAGAGCGTGCTGGCCCCTCAGAGCCTGGACATGCCCAGGACTCAGGGTGCCCCGCCGTGGGGAGGGTGTGGACCTGAGACAGGAGCTAAGTAGAGATGCAACCCCCTTCCCCTCATCCCCAGAATATCTGCCATTTAAGCATTACTCCCCTCCCAGACCCCTCTGCCTCCCCTACAAATAACCAAGTGACCCACCTCTCCATGCCCCTACACCCACAGACCAAGGATTCTGTGCTCAAGGATTTAATGATTTATTTTGGGAGGACCGATGTTGGTGTTGGTTTTACTGCTGCCTCCCCTGGACCCTGTTCCTGAGGTCCCAAGTTATTGTTGGCCCCATGCCCCAGTGAGAGGCCCGTGGGCGACCAGCTCCTTCCCCAGGCAGCATCATGGCCCTGTGCCTGTGAATGAACACACAGCTGGGGATAGCCAGACATTGAAGGCGAGAGCCGGCAGCCAGAAAGATGAGAGCAAAGCAGAGCAGTCACATACAAAAAATGCAGAAGAAAAGAGCATTCAGAGAGGGACTCGACAGCCATGGGGGGTGCCCCTCTGATCTCCTTCCAGAAACGGTCCAGCTGAAGTCAGCGCTGCCCAGCCTACAAGCAGAGGCCATGACAGGCAACAGCAGGGGGATGAGGGTCACCCTTTCCAGCCTGTGTGGGGTCCCTCTCAGGATGACCCTCATGCCAGTGATCCTGATGGCCAGGCCCAACTATGCTTGGGACTGCATGGCCCTCTTGGGCTTCCCCTCCTGGGAACCTTTTCCCTCTCCTTCCACAAGGACCAGTCGTGCATCACCATCTGAAGGCTCTTCTCCCTTCCCATCCCCTTCTCCTTTTATTTTTCACTGGTGTGATGCCCAATACATCTCTTTCACATCTGTCTTTACTTCTGCTTTGCAGGGGACCTGAGAATTAGATGTAGGGGCTGGTTGGTGAGGGAGATCCCATCCCAAGGGGTATGTGGGCGAGGGTAGTGCCTAGCTCAAGACGCTGGCCCACATGTCAACAGTTTTAATGGTGGTTGACTTGAAAGATTGTCCCAGGGAAGGGGACGCCCTGACAAGTGGGGTCAGTCTACTGAAATCGAGGTGGCAACAAGACGTATGAGGACAGCAGAGATGGCCGGTTATTGCTGTGTCACATTCAATACAGCCTTGGGGTTGATACATTTGTCAGTGGTACCGATCCTGAGCTGGGCCCTTGGAACACAGAGTAGGAGCAACCATAATGGAAAGATCAAGGGGAAACCCTGGAAAGTTACCCCTCTTTGGCCAAGGGAGTGAATGGAAAACAATGTCACTTTCTGGAAGCTTGGTGGGTTGGCACCATCCATACTGCCTTTGAAGGTGGTTGGAATGTGACCTTGAAGAGACCTTGAAGAGGTGGTCCGTCTCCCATCATTGTTTATTGCCTACTGTCTCACAAAGCTGGGTGTGCCTGGGGGAAGTCCGTTCCACGACGGAAATGGTACTTCTGGGATGGAGCCTGGGCAGGACCAGGGGATGGGAGTGAGCTGCGAGCAGGTGGCTCAGACCCTCATGTCACCTGCCACTGCTAGGCGGGTACCCCTCATCCGGCTGGCCTCTCCGGCCCTGTATGAGGTGTGATAGGACCTGCTGAGGGAGAGGAAGATGCCAGAGTTTTACAGGCTCAGCCTGGAATCTGGAAGCCAGCTGGAAATGCTCGCCTGCTGGGATTTTAACGGTCACAGTCTTTGTGGCCAACCTTTGTGGCATTCACTAACTCTGCTCTTCACGTCTGCTTTGCAGATGATCTGACTGACACAAAAAAAGAAAAAAAAACCCCAGCAAGATCAAAAAAAAAAAAAAAAAAAAGGAAAAAGATATGAAAAACTCAAATCCATCCCCAGCTTCGTTAGCCTCTTCAGGCAATTAAAGAAGACATGATGCATCCATGACAGATGAACACAAGGTTAGGAGAACAGAACAGTCACAGCAACGGTGTACTGTGGGGTCAAGAGTAGAGGAGGGACCTCAGTACTAGGCTTAGAAGTAGAGGAATCCTCTGGAAAATGGTTCAGAAGACAAAAAACAGAGGCAATGAGAGAAGTGCCCCAGGATCCATGTAGGAGCTCCCCTGTGTGAGTAGCAGCGGCTTTGGAGACTGCTACTGGGGACAGACTTCCCCGGGCAGGTTTCCCAGTGGGTGCCTTCTGGAAGGTTCCTGCGGAGAAGGTGGGGGAGCTGACTGCAGGGCACACAGGTCCTGTCTGGTCCGGTGTCAGGCCTTAGGGAGCTTACCGGCGCACCTCTCCCCGGGAAGCCCCTGGAGGATAAACCCCTGAAGGAGGACGAGTTGGAGAAGGAAGCTGGCCTGCCTCCTTGGGGAGAGCCGCCATCACCCCAGATGGTGGCGACCAGCGGTCCTCAGGCACCGGCGGGAGGCCTTAGGGAGGGAGGCCAGGGCAGAGGAGGGAATGGGTGGGATGTGGGGCGTCTTGGAGATGTGGGGAGTAACGGGTGGTATGTGGAAAGGACCCATGTCTGGAGAGTGAGTGTCCTTTCACTAGGACTGTCGGCCTTCTAGGGGAAGAAGTGTGGACGGAAACCGTTTACAGAGTGCAGGCGCACACGCTTAACTTTTAGATTCAATTTCAGGATAATCAACTCAACAGGAAAGCATGTAAATGTTATGATTCAGTGTCATTGTAAAATATGAGCGCGGATGCCTCACGCACAGTGGGAGTGGGGTGCAGGAAGGGGCAGACGGAAGATGGGCAGGCAGCATCCACTTGTAAAACGGGGTTCGGGTGTCACCCCAAGGGTCAGTGGCTGCGGCAGGCCCCTCAGTCTGTTGACTTGAGTCCCTCAATTCTGATGTCTCCCTTTGCTACTTCTTCATCATTTCCCTTCTCCGTTTCATGTCTTCTGGGGTTGCTTGACCCTTTTGTGGTCTCATCTTTGTGCCTTTGTTGAAAATTCCTTTTATTTTTGTTCGGCCTTCTTGGCAATTTCCTCAATTTTGTTTCTTTTTTCTTTTTTTAAGATTTTACTTATTTATTTGAGAGAGAGATAATGTGAGTGCCCTAGCGGGAGGAGGGGCAGAGGGAGAAGGAGAAGCAGGCTCCCCGTTGAGCAGGAAGCTGGAATGCGGGGCTCGATCCCAGGACCCCGGGATCCTGACCCGATTGGAAGACAGACGCTTCACCGACTGAGCCACCCAGGCGCCGCCTCCACTTTGTTTCTATCACTCTTGAGATTTGGTTGTCATTCTTATATTTTTAACTATTGAGGGATGATTATTACCCTGTTTTTTAAAAAATTGTTCTTGAGTGTAGGCTTGTTTCAAGAATCCTTTATTTTATCTTGTTCTCTGAGATTTCATGTAGACTCTCAGAGGGTTTATTCTGCTCTCTTTCTTGTTTCCCCTTTTCCCTATGTGTGTTGATTTTCCATGGTCTTTTGACCTCTGTGTCAGGCATGTGTGTCGAGTTGGGTCCCCCCGACGCCGACGGAAGGTCCCCTGTGTCAGGTGACCTGGAAGCCAGCCGCTTGTTTGTTAAGGACTCCTGCTGTCAGTCACAGGGGACTGTCCACACCCCGAGTGACCTCACATCCTCACTGGGCAAGGGGCCTATGAGCCCCCTTCTCAGGGCAGCTCCTTCTCCCCCTTTCCTGGGGCTGCTCTAAAATATCTCCACAAGCTTGGTTGTCTAAAACAACAGAAATTTACTTTTTCGTAGTTCTGGGGACCAGAAGTCTGAAATGAGGGTGTCAGCAGAGCTGTGCCCCTTCCTTACCTCTTGTAGCTTCTGTGGCTCTAGTCGGGGGTGTCCCGTGGTTTGTGGCCACATCGGTCCCTCCTCTACATTTGCGTTCTCCTCTCCCCGTGTCTTCTCTCTTTGGTCCTTTATAAGGGCGTGTTCATTGCCTTGGGCCCACCGGGTAAGCCAAGTTGTTCTCATCTCACAATCCTTAATTTTGTCTACAAAGACCTTTTTCCAAATAAAGTCATGTTCTGAGTTTTGGGGGTTTAGGATAGGGATCGTGTCTCAGAAGCCATGATAGGATAGGGGAGGGTAGGACATATCACTCGGGGGAACACTATTCTGCCCACTTCACTCCCTAGACTCCCCACAGGTCCCCTTTTCCAACCTGAATCCCTGTAGAGTGAGTTCTCTGTGGAGACTTGCAGGGAAAGACGAGGGGATGGGCTGCCTCTTGGATCTCCAGGGAGTCATTCTGCTCTGGGACACTGAGCAGAGGGGTAATAAACGGGATGAATGAGGGGTCTCTCTCAATTTTTATTCATTCAACAGATATTTATAATCTGTGTGGCACAGAAGGGGTCCAATGACAGACTGGTTCTCCTGGGTAGACAACCGCTCTCTGTGGATGATGCTGGTGCTCGGGACCTTCTCCAGCCTTGAAAACCCTTGGCTGAACCTTGACATTGGCCTTGCTCTCCCCTGAACTGGGCTTCCTCTGGGTTGACTAGTTGTCTGGCCATCAAGCAATGCCCAGACCCCCTCGATGAACCACCAGTTCATTGCCCTTCCAAGGTGGGCCTTTCAACAGAGTAGAACCTTATACCAGAGAAGGGGCCAGTATGATAATTTTGGGCAATGTATGGTGAGTCAGAAAGGGTCATTTTAGGGAGGTAAGTATTCCTTATAGTAATAAAAACACACATGAACCCTTAAAAGAAGCAGTAAAAGTAAAAGAACAGAAACTGGATAAAGAAAAGAAGTGGGAGAGAGTGTCCCAGAAACACTGCGTTATTCCTCAGAAGTGCTGACATTTTCTGTTTGGGGCCTGTTGCCTAGAGAAATTCCACAACTGGGGCGTCATTCCCGCTGGGTCCAGGGTTGTCCAGAAACCTCATGAGACCAACGGCTTCTACTATTTTAATATGTGGGTCAATGGAAAACAGTTGGAAATCTGGTAGTTGGTTAAAATTTCACCGGCCAGGCCCCTGTTTGAATAGACACATTTATAATTCAGTTAATGTTCTAATAAATTATACTAAGAAGTGGTTAGAACGTTTAAGTCAGGCTTTTGGGGGGGAGGAGGGGTGTGGCTGGGAGGGAGCTGAAAGCTGGGGGCCTGCCCCTCCCCTGCTGGGGAGGAGCCAGCAACACCGTTATGTGCTATTGTGTGGGCTGGTTCGTCTGCAAAGCAGACGGGAAGGCCGGAGGCCTGCAGGATGTGTTCTGTTCCAAGGAATGTTTGCTCCCACGTCTGAAAATGCGCCGTCCCACAAAAAGTGTGGTTTGCAGCTCCTCTTGAAATGCTGGGAGTTCTGGCCGCTGTGGGCTGACATCTCTGCAGGGTAGCGGAGGGGTTCTCTTTAACTACACTGCACTGGAGAACCTGGGGGTTGGGGAGGGCTCCCAAGAAGGGTAGAGTCTGAGAGAGGGAAGCCAGCCTCTAGAAACCCCAAGGTTGTCTCTGGGAGGCATATCCGTGCATTCCTACAAAGACACTCAGACAGGTGTGTCTCTGGGTGTGTCTCTGGGTCTGTCTATCTGACAGGTGTAACTGGTATGGTCCAGTCTGGGAGCCTGGAATCCAATGTATAGACCCCTTTAAGGGTGAGAAGAGCAGAAGCTGACCTCCTGAACCCTTGTAAAATGCCAAACTGAACCCATGGGGGAAAGAAGGACATGGCCAGCCCCGAGCAGCTGGGCCTTGGCCTGAAATCCTTCAGGGTTCCAGAAAGCTACGATATCTTGATCAGAACTTCTGGAGAGGAACTGTCCCAGGGAAGATTGTTTGTAACTTGTTTTGAGAACCTACATACTATATTTATTTATTTATTATTATTTTTAAAAGATTTCATTTGTTTATTTGCTAGAGAGAGAGAGTGTGCAAGCAGGGGGTGTGGCAGGCAGAGGCAGAGGAAGAGGGAGAAGCAGGCTCCCTGCTGAGCAAGGAACCCTATTCAGGACCCAGTCCCAGGATTCTAGGATCATGACCTGAGCCGAAGACAGACACTTAACTGACTGAGCCACCCAGGCGTCCCCCTACATACTATATTTAATTGAATGATAAATTGGTTAATTTAATATAACGTAGGGGCACCTGGGTGGCTCAGTCAGTTGAGAGTCTGCCTTCGGCTCTCGTCATCATCCTACGGTCCTGGGATCCAGCTCTGTGACAGGCTCCCTGCTTGTCCCTCTCCCTCTGCTGCTCCTCCTGCTTGTGCCCTCTCTCACTCTCTTGAGTAAATAAATGAAATCTTTAAAAAATATATATAATATAACCTAATATAATAAATATATATAATGTTATATATTTATACATTTATTCATATATTTATAATATGTAATATGTTATATTACTTGTATGTTATTATAAGTGATACATATAATATTTTAGGATTTATATACTGAGTTTTCTGAAAGGGATTGAGAATCCTTACCACAATACACATAACCCTTTATTTTGTTCTTTTAAATTTAATTAAAAATTATTTTTTTAGAGAGCGAGAGGAGGAGAGGGGGATTGGGGAGAGGGCAGGGGGAGAGAATCTCAAGCAGACTCCCTGCTGAGCCTAGAGCCCAATGTGGGGATCGATCCCTCGACCCCGAGACCATGACCTGAGCTGAAACCAAGAGCCAGATGCTTAACAGACTGAGCCACCCAGGCTCCCCACATAACCCTTTACAAAAGGTAATTGGAATAAGAGAAAAGGAGAGATGCTCTGGGAGAGTGGGTTACAAGATTGAGATCAAGAGAAGTAAAAATTTTTTTGAAAATTAATCATAGAAAAAATTGACCACGGGGCTTTTGAGACATAGTTCTCCATGTGTCCGTCTGTAGAACATGGTCTTCACAATACCTTTTTTAAAAAAATTTTTTTAAATTTATTTATTTGTCAGAGGGAGAGAGAGCAAGCGAGCGAGCACAGGCAGACAGAGTGGCAGGCAGAGGCAGAGGGAGAAGCAGGTTCCCTGCCGAGAAAGGAGCTCGATGTGGGACTCGATCCCAGGACGCTGGGATCATGACCTGAGCTGAAGGCAGCCGCTTAACCAACTGAGCCACCCAGGCATCCCCACAATACCTTTTTGTAGCTGCTCCCAAAGATACTGGAAGCAGGGTGAAGAAGGCTCTTCACAGGCCAGAGGGCTGGGGTCCCAGGAGGCACTCTCTGCCTGGTGGTGATGACAGCCACAGGTGGCTTAACCCCTGGGGAGCCTCTGCTGTCCTGTGCTCTTGGAGCCCTGAAGAACCAGGGGAGGGGATCGATCGCTTATCGTGGCATTGTAAATTCCTCTTATCCATCTGGGAGATGAAAGTGATTTTTAAAACCTATAAGTGTTAAGGCACCTGGGTGGCTCAGTCAGTTAAGCATCTGCCTTCAGCTCAGGTCATGATCCCAGAGTCCTGGGATCGAACCCCACATTGGGGCATCCCTGCTCAGCGAGGAGCCTGCTTCTCTCTCTGTCTCTGCTTGGGCTCTCTCTCTCTCTCATAAACAATATCTTAAAAAAAAAACCAAACACAGAGCCCACATGTGTCATTGCACCTTTCCATAACTCAGGTTATCATAACACGATGTTAAGACTGTCATGGACCTTGTTCAGTGCCCATTACACATATCTGTCTCCCCTAAGGCTGCTGCAGTGCTTCTATTTCAACACCACCACTACGTGCTGGAGGCTTGATGTTACACAGATCAATTCCAACAATCTTAGACATTACCAACTTAAAAAGCAGCTGTATCACAAAAAACCATTTATAGTATATATATAGTATATAGTATATATAATTATATACAAAAATCCCAATTACAGATTCATTTTTTTGGTCTTTTCCTGTGTTTTATTGTATTCTTTTTTTTAAAAAAAGATTTTATTTATTTATTTGTCAGAGAGAGAGGGAGAGAGAGCAAGCGAGCACAGGCAGAGTGGCAGGCAGAGGCAGAGGGAGAAGCAGGCTCCCTGCCGAGCAAGGAGCCCAATGTGGGGCTCGATCCCAGGACGCTGGGATCATGACCTGAGCCGAAGGCAGCCGCTTAACCAACTGAGCCACCCAGGCGTCCCAATGTTTTATTGTATTCTAAGTTCTGCCAAGGCTGGGGCTATATCTGTTTGCTGGGTTGTGACATCAGCTCCTAGCTGATGCTGACAAATAGCAAATGCCTACTAAACACTGAATTAATGCTGAATTAATTATAGCAGAATGAATGCTGTATCCTTCTGATGGACCTGCGTGTACCTGCTTCCTCAAGGTTCCCTGTTGTTAGTGATCTCAGCAACTATGAGGCCTGGAGGAGGAGGCCAGATCCCGTCACTCCTTCTACGGGTCCTGGAGGAAGAACACGGGCACTGTGCACTGTGCCCATGGGACACAACCCACCTGGGGACGGGAGTCTGGGGATCCTGGGGGAAAGTAGCCCCCACTTTTGTCCAGCTCCTTCTCACCCAGCAAAGACAGCCCCTAAGGGTCATCATGGGATGAAGGATGGCAGAGAAGGAAGCTTCCAGGAGACACACCGAGGTCTTGGGGGTCATTGTTAAGTTCTAGCGACCTGTTGGAGATGCCTCTTGAGGCCTGGTCCCATTGTGGGGGTTCAAGATTAGCTCCTAGCGTAATGTAGGGGGACAGGAGGGAGGGAGAGCTGGAAGGTCTGTGAGAGCACCACCTCCCCTCACGTTCCAGCCACACAGGAATGATTACAGCTCTCTGCACCCCCTGAGCCATCAAGGGCCCACCCCTCTGCTCTCCTCCTGGTGGAGGGAGGGGCAGAGAAAGGGAGAGGGAGAATCTCAAGCAGACTCCTCTCGGAGCGTGGGGCCCAACTCAGGGCTTGATCCCAGGCCCCTGAGATCATGACCTGAGCCGAAATCTAGAGTTGGACACCTAACTGGCTGAGCCACCCAGGCACCTCTACCATGCATATTTATATACTTAGAATCAGTTCTTCATGCTTTCTCCCTAGAAATTAACTTCTAGCCTCAGTGCTGTCAAAGCAAATGCCTGATGAATATGCCTAACGTGGAAACTCGGCCCATGGCCAGTTTGGGCATGATGGTCTGGAGGGAGTAGAATGGAGGGTAGCAGGTGTCTGACACACAGCCCCAAAAAGGCCACCAGCATGTCTCAGAGGGAGCAATGGACAGCCAGGTGCTTTCTGCAGGGCCTGGCGCCAGCCTCCCTGTGAACACATACACATTGTGCAATAAGTGTCCGGACAAGTACTTCCATTATCCCTACTTCACAAAGGCGGAAGCTGAGGCCACAGAGGTTAAGGACCCGGCCCAGGTGAGTCAGTACAGCGGGGATTGGATGCAGACATCCTGGCTCCCAGCTCTTCAAGTCTGACTCCAGTGACGTTTTCTGGAGCACAGGGGGGATCTGCCCTCGGGGTTTCTGCACCTCTGCCTCCATCAGTCTCTGGCTTTGGGTCTCCCCCTGGAGGGGGGCATCACTTCCCAGCATTTGTGAGGGGGTGGCCCCCATGAACCAAGGACAAGCCTGCAGAGAATGCTGAGGGGGACAGCCTTTATCTGCTGCACCTGCAACTTGTGGGTGATGGGCCGCCCTAGGATCCTAGGGGCTGGGTGGGGAGCCCAGGGCTGTGGCTGTCAGAGCCCTTATCCCTAAGCACCATGCAGAAATGTACCCCGTCCCTATAGGTCTGAGGAGATTTGTGAGGTGGGAATGTTTCTGGAATTTTTCCTGGGTCTGACACCTTGACTGTGGTAGCCACAAATAGCTTCTCTCTGCAGCTCCCTGGATGGGATCCTTCTCTTGGGAATTAGAATGGGAGAAGGGTGTCCTGAGGATATGTAAGCCTTCCTGTGTGCTGAGAACCACACACATAGGTCTGTGTTTTGGTTCTCTGGCTCCTGGCATGTCCTGTCATAAAAGCCCTCAGGGATGGCTGGCTTGTACAATGAATGAATGAATGAAACAACAATGGCCCCATTCTGTTGCCACCAGTTTCCTGGCCATGCTGCTGCTGGGAGCCCTGCTGGGACACCAAACCCTCCATTTCTGCCCCTTTTTCATCTGTCCAGGACACAGACTTGCAGCCTACTTGCTGCCCCGCAGTCTGACCGGCAGGCTCGACCTGCATCTTCAGTGTCCGTCCGAGCTTGCCCTGTGCTTCTACAACATGAAGCAGCTGCAGTGTGGCAAGGATTCCGCTCAGGGCTGGAGAGGTCAGACGAGGGGAGGGTGCGCTGGGGACCCACTGGCATGGTCACAGTTACTGTTTACAGCACCTAGGCTGTTGCAACCAGTGGAAAAAGGGCTTCACCGTTGCTTGTAAACTGTGAATCAGCGGCCGCCCTTGCTAATGGCTTCCTCGGTGAGTGTCCCGTTGCTGAGCCCCTGGAGTGAGGAGGAGGGGCTGAGGTGGCAGCGAAGCGGGCGTGCCTGTGCCAGTTGCTATGAATGGCTGCCTGGCAGTCTGTCTGCTCCTCCCAGGACGGCTCATCAACCCCAGCTCAGTGCTCAGCCCCTCCTGGTCTGTGGCTGCGGTGGGCAGGTGGGAGATGAGCTGGCTTTCCTGCTTGTTTCCACCCTTACTCACTGCCATGTCATCTTCTGGGAGCGTCCCCACCCACCTGCCCATCTCGCCGAGTCCTGGGGCTGCGTGGAATGTGGAGCACAAAGCCATGGGGCGCAGGGTCGCTCTGTCCAGTGCCAAGCACGGCTGTACAGAGGAGGTGATAGTTAAAGGTGATGTGGGCAGAGAAGAAGGGAGAGATAGAGAGCACTTCTAGGCAGAGGAACAGGAAGAGGGGATACGAGCCACCAAGGCTCTTTACCTGTCACCCCTGGTAGACCATCCTGTAGCCTTTGGAACGCTTCCACTACCTCCTCTCAACTATCCTCCGTGACAACGTTGGGGGACCTGAAAGATGGGCGAATTATTCTCATTTTATCCTAGAGAACGGAGCTCAGATGGAGTAACTGGCCCAGAGCCCCATGGCCAGTGAGTGGAGAGCTGTGTCTACTGCGATCCAAGTCTTCTCATTCCATCCTCTTGTTTTTCCTGTGCCCTTTGACTGTTGGGTTGATACAGGATCTGTAATATTCCGATTCACCCCACTCTATCCTGTCCCATCCCATCCCACTCATTCCGTTCCCCTCCTTCTCCCCACACTGTCCTGCTGCCCCACCACAGCTCTAAGCAACCACTAATCTTTCTGTTTCTATAGATTCGCCTCTTCAGACGATACATATAAATGGAATCATACATTCGTACAATACCTGGTCTTTTGTGATTGCTTCTGTCACTTAGTGTCTTGTGTCCAAGGTTCATCCATGTGGTAGCAAGTATCAAGCCTTCACTCATTTTAGTCTATTTTTTAATTTCTTTTCAGCATAACAGTATTCATTGTTTTGGCACCATACCCAGTGCTCCATGCAATATGTGTCCTCCTTAATACCTGGCTCCCCTAACCTCCCACCCGCCGCCCCTTCAAAACCCTCAGGTTGTTTTTCAGAGTCCACAGTCTCTCATGGTTCACCTCCCCTTCCAATTTCCCTCAACTCCCTTCTCCTCTCCATCTCTCCATGTCCTCCATGTTATTTGTTATGCTCCACAAATAAGCGAAACCATATGATAATTGACTCTCTCTGCTTGACTTATTTCACTCAGCGTAATCTCTTCCAGTCCCGTCCATGCTGCTGCAAAAGTTGGGTAGTCATCCTTTCTGATGGAGGCATAATACTCCATAGTGTATATGGACCACATCTTCCTTATCCATTCGTCCATTGAAGGGCATCTTGGTTCTTTCCACAGTTTGGCGACTGTGGCCATTGCTGCTATAAACATTGGGGTACAGATGGCCCTTCTTTTCACTACATCTGTATCTTTGGGGTAAATACCCAGTAGCGCAATTGCAGGGTCATAGGGAAGCTCTATTTTTAATTTCTTAAGGAATCTCCACACTGTTCTCCAGAGTGGCTGCACCAACTTGCATTCCCACCAACAGTGTAAGAGGGTTCCCCTTTCTCCACATCCTCTCCAACACACGTAGTTTCCTGTCTTGCTAATTTTGGCCATTCTAACTGGTGTGAGGTGGTATCTCAATGTGGTTTTAATTTGAATCTCCCTGATGGCTAGTGACGATGAACATTTTTTCATATGTCTGATAGCCATTTGTATGTCTTCATTGGAGAAGTGTCTGTTCATGTCTTCTGCCCATTTTTTGATATGATTATCTGTTTTGTGTGTGTTGAGTTTGAGAAGTTCTTTATAGATCCTGGATATCAACCTTTTGTCTGTACTGTCATTTGCAAATATCTTCTCCCATTCCATGGGTTGCCTCTTTGTTTTGCTGACCGTTTCCTTTGCTGTGCAGAAGCTTTTGATCTTGATGAAATCCCAAAAGTTCATTTTCGCTTTTGTTTCCTTTGCCTTTGGAGACATATCTTGAAAGAAGTTGCTGAGGCTGATATCGAAGAGGTTACTGCCTATGTTCTCCTCTAGGATTCTGATGGATTCCTGTCTCATGTTGAGGTCTTTTATCCATTTTGAGTTTATCTTTATGTACGGTGTAAGAGAATGGTCGAGTTTCATTCTTCTATATATAGCTGTCCAATTTTCCCAGCACCATTTATTGAAGAGACTGTCTTTTTTCCACTGTATATTTTTTCCTGCTTTGTCAAAGATTATTTGACCATAGAGCTGAGGGTCCATATCTGGGCTCTCTACTCTGTTCCACTGGTCTATGTGTCTGTTTTTATGCCAGTACCATGCTGTCTTGGTGATCACAGCTTTGTAGTAAAGCTTGAAATCAGGTAACGTGATGC
>PISX010005190.1:33517-110884 GCA_004024625.1 Mellivora capensis | reverse complement strand
CATGGACGGGACTGGAAGAGATTATGCTGAGTGAAATAAGTCAAGCAGAGAGAGTCAATTATCATATGGTTTCACTTATTTGTGGAGCATAACAAATAACACGGAGGACATGGGGAGATGGAGAGGAGAAGGGAGTTGAGGGAAACTGGGGGGGAGATGAACCATGAGAGACTATAGACTCTGAAAAACAACCTGAGGGCTTTGAAGGGGTGGGGGGTGGGAGGGTGGGGGAGCCAGGTGGTGGGTATTGTGGAGGGCACGCATTGCATGGAGCACTGGGTGTGGTGTAAAACTATGAACTCTGTTACGCTGAAAAGAAATAAAAAAAAAAAAAAAAAGAGTTTTAGAGAACCAAAGAAGCCTGAATCCTCAACCCAGGGAGGGCTGCTCTGTTGGAACCAGGACCCCAACAGGGTGGGAGTGGAGCCGTGAGACTTGGAATGAGGCATTTGAGTAAATTGGCTCAGTGCCAATGTACTCAGATGCACTGGAAACTCCAGATGTCCCTGGAATGTCTGGGTCTGTAGAGAGGCCCGTCCCTCCCTCCCACTTGGAAATGATGTCACAGCGTTCCACCTCACCTGTTCTCTCCTGGCCAGCTGACCAATAGTTGGGGTTCGATCACTCACATAACCAGGTAGGGAAAGGCAGGACCTGATAAGGGAATAAAGGGACTATCTCCAAAGGGCCAGAAGGCCCTATCCAGCAGGTGTCAGCAGGTGGCAGTGTATCTGGAACTGAGTCCTGAGGGGATGGATCAAGGAAGATACAAAGTGGACAAAGAAAAGCATTTGGTATTGGAGCATCCTCCAATGATACAGAACTTAAGAAGAAATGGCAAGGATGTTGGAAGGTGGCATTAATACACTGCTAGGTTGGCCCTCAAAAGTTTGGAGAAAGTGATGGCTTAAATAGTGAAAGACAAAAGCCAGATGTGCCAGTCTAGTTGAAGAGGATGAAGATAGATGGGCAACCACAAAGAGAGGTCCTGCCATCTATGCAATGAAGAGACATCAAGGATGGATGACCAGGAGGCTGTAGGCCACAGGTCCCTATAAAAATCACAACTCTTTGCTCAGGTTCCAAACCTGGAAACCCTTGAATGAAGAGAGGTCTGGTCCCCAGAAGGAGGCGCCAGCAACATCAGAACAAGAGTAGAGAGCAAGGACTCAGCCAGCCCTGCTCCAGCAGAGCCCAAGCCCATGCAATTGGGCTACCGCACAACGAGGAAAGGGTAAGCCTGCAGAAAAATTACAATATAGACCTCTAGCATTTTGGAATAAGGCCATGCCATTTGTGGCAGAGAATTACATGCCATTTGAAAAACATTTCTCTAAATACTCCTGGGCCTTTGTGCAGATAAATCATCTGACCACGAGACACCAAGCAGCTATGTGGCCAGCATTTCCCACCATGACCTGAGTTTCTTAGACCGAAACCAAACATAACAAGGTCAGAAGCCAGGAGCAATCTCCTGAAAGTTAGAACTTTCTCCTAGAAAGTTAGGGCCAGGCAGAGGGCACAAGTAGGCTACTTACACAGGTGAGTATGTCTCTATGTCACCCACCACCTCTTCCCCATCCCAGTCCTCTGGCCATTGAGGGGTGTCCCTTATGACCAGCCTACAGAGGAGGAAAAAGGCCAAACTTGGTTTCGGGGTGGGTTGGCTCAGTATATTGGTGCAAGTCACGAAAGGCCTGCTGTGGACCACAGCCCAGTCAAGGCACCGAGAGGAAATCTTCCCAAAGCGCAAAGCTTCAGGCAGCGTGCCTGCTCATCCACTTTTTGTGGAAACACAAATCAGCTGAGGTTGGAATATATACAGTCTCACTGATAGAGGTGAATGGCTTGGTCAGTTCATCAGGACCTAGAAGAGGAAGTCTGGAAAAGGGAAGACAATGAGATCTGGGAAAGAGTTTGTGGGTAGGACTCCAGGGTACAAAGAGCAAAGACTTTTGTTTCATATATTAACATCTTCCAAAGAGTCCACTGTGCAAAAGGCACCAAATAACCAGAATGACTCCACCAGCCGACACCACGTCCCCCACCCTCCCCCCAGTGCTCCCATATGGCCACAGTGGTAGGGACAGAGGCCAAGCATGGGCCCAACAAAAGCTGCCCCTCAGCAAGGCTGATCTAGCGACTGCCAGTATTGAGTGTCTAAACTGCCAACAACAGACACCAACGCTGAACCTTGATATAGCACCATCCATTGACATGCCTAAACAGCCACTCAGTGGTGAGACAATTATATTATTTTGACCAAAACGGATTCCTAGGCTGGGTATGGGCTTTTCTTTTTTTGCCTGCATGGCTGTGGCCATCACTATCTGAGGACTTACAAATGTTGGATCCATTGATATGGAATTCGCCATGACATTTCAACAAATCAAATGATCCACTTCACAACAAAGGCACTGTGGCACTTGGCCATGGGTCTACTGTTCTCATCACTGATTGTATAAACAAGAAGCTACAAGCTGCTGGCTTGAGAAGGGGATGGGACAGCATTTGGAGGTTTTTGTTGAGGCCGTAGCTCGGAGATTCCTTGTGAGGGTGGGCAATGACTCGGGACGCTGTCTGTATACCCCCTATCAACAACCACCGTGGTACTGCATCCTCAAGGGTGAGAGTCGGAGTGGTAATTCTTACCATCACTTTTAATGGCCCAGGTGGTCACCCCAGATGGGGTGCCTCCCATCTCCACAACTATGGGCTTTGTGGATCTAGAAGTCTGTTCCCAGTGGGAAATATTCCTACCAGGACAATGCGAGTCCCATTAATCTTCAAACTACCATCCATTCACTTCAGGCCCTCACATCAAGACAGCAGTTAGAAGGAAAGGATGCAGCATTCCTGGCTGGGAAGAATGTCTGTGAAGGACAGAGGATTTCTTGGTATTCCTTGACCATTTTGATAGTAAACAGACAAGTGCTCAGACAAAGGCTGATAAATCAGGGCATGATGACCAATGGTTCAGACACTTCAGAGCTGAACATCCGGTTCATCACAGCAGGTTGGCTATGTAGACCCACAAAGGTATTAGGTAGGAATGAATGGGTGGTTGGGATGAGGTGAGGGCAGGAGAAGAGATGGTGAGAATCAGTTGCCATCCAGAGACCAACTGCAGCCACGGAGCCTGTGGTTCACCCACTGATGTTTCTTCAGTGGTTCCTCAGGGCAAGAGACTGATTAGAATCTTGGTGGAGAGTGGGCTAGTCCCAAATTACATGAAGTAATCGAAGTGGTGGTGAACAATCGAAGTGCCAGGGTGAACAATAGTGGTGTGACACCCTGGTCACTCCAGAACCAAGGCCCTCATTCCTTCAGTTGTCAGGAGTGACAACTGATGATGAGAATTACTTTTGATGGCCCAGAGCCGCCCCACCATCCCACCTACAGTGTGTCTCACATCCGCTATTTGATCACAGCAGGGATGCGAAAGGCCCAGGCCCCTTCCTCAATTCCAGGACAACTCTGAGGGCCATCCCAGCTGTGTCACAACTACCTTGCCATTCCATTCAATCATCCTGCCCAATTTGGCTGCCTTCGGTTTCCTACAGGTGTTTTTACTAAAGATGTTCTCTCATGAACAATCTCCAGCTCAGAGTGTTTCCTGGGAAGCCTATCTAAACAACTGCTTCTGGAAAGATTGGGATTTTAACAAGTGAACAGTCGTATCTACAGCACGCCTGTGCCGACGGAGTTCTCAGTAGAACATTGCTCAACTTCCTCCACCTGAAGTCAGGTTCCCTGAGTAGAACCTGAGGTGAGGATGCTCATACATGTAATTTATTAAGGGAATGTTCTCTGAGAGGCATATGTCAGGCAATGAGAGCAGCTGATTAGGGTGGTAGAAGAAGCTGGACATAAAGATGTGGGTTGAGATGTGGGCAATGCCCCAGAGAAATATGCAAACACTTACTAGCTATTTAGTAGCCTGTCCCTGTGCCAGCCCTGTGAGGAGGAGAGGGGACCTCAGTCCATCCTAGTATAGACATAACTCTTTTAAGTTTGACATTATTTACGAAGGAATTTAGAGTTCAGAATATTCTTAAAGTTACACATGGAAGCTGCATTTAACCAAACAGAATGAAAGAACCTGTCATTATGCCATTAGTCTTTGGAGTTTTATAATTGAACTGAAAATTTCAGACAAAGCAGCTCTATAACCCTTTCCCCTCAAAACCTCAGCTTGCCTAGTCCCTAAAAATAGCATTTGGCTAAATGTTAACTCTGAGAAATATCCACACAAAATTAAGGACAAATTTTAAGAAAAGAAAGTTATTTAAATGTATCAACCAAGAGGAGATTCTTTTTAGTTACAAGTCTCCATATGAAAGGTTTAGGACAAAAAGGAATTCTTGAGGTAGACCTAATTAAGGTTCTTATCAAATGTGGTGTATATGCAATTTTCTGATTGCTTCGATAAGAAGTTTCAGAGAACTTCAAGGTCATGATTCACTTCTATCTTTGTAGACACCTTTTTTTCAGGATTGAAATGTGAGGATTTAAAGTGATATTCAAATGTGGGTCAGTACAGAGACAGCATACTTCTATGTTTTACCAAGATTAACATTTTAGAATATTTTATAAATAATTTCATTAAGATCTAAAATGTTTTCTGAAAGGAAAATGTTCACAGGAAACCCAGGTTGTTTTTTTTTTTTTTTTTCCTTTCAGAACTACTAAAGGCACCACAGATTTCTAGTAAATTAGTGAGAGTATCAGGGAGGGTTTTCTTGTTTTTGTTTTTTTGTTTTTTTTTTTCCTGGAAGGTGCATTTCCTTCTTCTCAGGAGCCCTGACTGGATGAGGAGAACATTCCCTATTGGAGTAAGAGCCTCAGTCTATTATCTTCTATAGAGGGCTCGTGGTGACTTGCTGGGGGTCCAGGAGAAGCAGTTTAGAAATCCTGATACCATTCTGAGGTTCTTCCCTGACCTCCCTGTCAGTGGGGGTCAGAATAAAGAGACTTTGTGTTTCCTCATTATTGGTGGTGACTGCGAAGAGGCATGGGGGTAGGAAGAGGGAGAGAAGAGCTACTGTTTACCAAGAAGTCCGATACTTTCTACATGTTTTGTATGTTCTGAATTTGATACTCATTATAACATCAGGAGGTAGAAACTGATTATTCTTATTTTTACAAATGAGGAAACTGAGGCTGCAGATAATTAAGCAATTCACACCAACAAGGTCATACAGCTAGAAAGTGGCACTCTGACTCCGCAGGCTGGACTTGTAATCACTGCCTCGTCATTGATAGTATGCTTTTCGGGAACGTTTCACAAGTAAAACTAATTGAGAATGTGCAAAAGAGAGTTCAAATAGTCACAAAGGTGAGGCTAGGTTTCAAGGTATCCATCTCCACGGCAATGGCTTCTTCCTGCTGCTTCTCTCTTCATTCCTTAGTCCTCCCCAGAAGCGGTCTCTGGACTTTCCATGACTCCTCTCCCCCTACCCCCTCCCTCCCTTACGCCCCCAATCCATTCTCCATGGCAACCAGAGTGAGCATCCCAAAGAATAAATCTGTCCCTGCTGCTTTTCTGTTGTAAATGCTCAAATGGCACCCCAGGGCTTTAGGATGAAGCACACATCCACTGGGCATAAGCAAACCCTCTTGCCATCCCCAGCTCCTTTTTCATCAGTGGTACACGATACACTAGTCATACCCATGTCAAGAGACTTCAATAGTTTGAGGGATTTTGAAAGAAGTCTTGAGACTTTTGGAAATCCACAAATTACTAAATACTCCTATATAAATTTTCCCATAAATTTTGCTAGGGAATAATCAGATATAAAATTGAAAATGAAGTTGCAGTCTGAAATGGCAAGTCCAGTGGATGAGGAAAACCACAAAACTCATGGGGACAGCATGGAAATATCTGGCCTCGAAGTATGTCCAGAGAAGCTATGTGGATGTTGTTTGAGGGTGGGGAGGGAAGGAGAGAGGGATAGAGGCAGGTTCTGAAGAATAGGCAAGTAGCAAAATCATACTTGGATTGTCATACTTCCCTCCCATGAGGAAACCGTATCAATGGTGGGCTTAGCCCTTAGCCTGGCTGGGCTCATTTGAGAAGCAGCAAGGGTCTGTGAGAAACCAAGCAGAAGAGGGAGCAAAGGGGAAACCACAGGTCCTACACAATATGCAAAATTAAACTAAATGGACACCCTTTCATAATTTACAATTACTATTTAATTTTCATAGTCAACAACAATGCAATGACTAGAAAGTGTATTTTAAAGGAAATATTTGACCATTTTATTTTTGTCATTTTAACTCTGTAGGGGACGGAAGATTTTTCCTTCTACCCGTTAAGGTCTTCAGGTGGTTTAAGAATTAAATTCATATGAGACAGTTCAACAGAAAACAAAACAAAGCCCAAGGTTTACTACATGCTCATACAGGCCCAATAATGAGGTGGACACCTAAAGAAACAACCCAGGGTACCTGGGTGGCTCAGTCAGTTAAGGGGCTGCCTTTGGCTCAGGTCATGATCCCAGGGTCCTGGGATCAAGCCCAGCATCGAGCTCACTGCTCAGTGAGGAGGAGCGTGCTTCTCCCTCTCCCTCTGCCTGCTGCTCCCCCTGCTTGTGCCCGGGCTCGCTCTTACTGTCAAATGAATAAATAAAATATTTTTTAAGAAAAATAAAGAAACAACTCAGGCAGGCAGTTTTTATACTTTTTAGAGAAAGGGACCATAAATCTACGAGGAATTGACAGGACAAAGAAAACTTAAGTTTGGGAGCTGCCATTAGTAAGGAATTCTAAACAGAATTTGGGCTGGGAGAGTAAATTAGTAAAGAGTAGCAAGGATTGTTTATACAGACTTCCTGGCTCTCAATGCCCCACCTCTGGTGATAAGGAGGTCTCCTTATCTCCTGCTAGGAGAAGGGCACCTTTCACATGGGAGATTCACTTCTGGCTTTCAGGAGACAAACACAGGGGAGTGGGGGGTCAGACTGTTTTTTCACTGGCTATTTCTTAAGTGACTCTTACATTTTGGGGTGGCCTGCCCTTGGCACATACAACTGCAAGCTTAGCCAGCCTCTTTTGGAAACTTGGATTTGTCAGTCTTTGGAATTTGACATTTAAATATGCTGAAATACTACTTTTCATTTGGCTTTGAAAGAAAACCTTAGATAAATTCTAGAACCTATAAAACTAACACCAACTTGAACCATTAGTCTTGAAACTCTTGAGTGTGCCTCTTTGTACTTGTTCCTACAAAATGTTTCCAAGAAAATAAGTAAAAACTAAATACTACATTTTGTTCTAGTGAGTTGCTCCATCCTGCTGGCAAATCTTCCAGGCAGTTGAGTTCTATTTTCCTTTATTATCTTTTTCTGTGCCTCCCTTTAAACTTGTTTTCCAACTGGTTCATATTAGGAAACACAAAGAAAGAGCTGAAAACTTAGCAGGCCTAAGTGTTGGCACATGTTTACCTTTTACTCTATACTGACTTTTTGATACGGATTTTGAGCAACGCTTTGTTTTCCAGATTTTAGGAGAGAACTATTCTTTCCTTTTTTTTTTTTTTTTTTTAAATTCCAAAAGTAGTTGGGAATCCAGAGTTGGTAATTTGTTTTTTTTTTTCTCTTATTCCCAATTTACCAAAAGACTGGGACTCTTGCTCTCATTAATTTCAATCTATTGTTTAATGACTGTAACAGAACTATGAACAAAATGTAAAGCAAATGTAGTTCTACCACAAAAGTTTAAGAGCAGAATTAGAAACAGGTAATCTTAAAGTTTGTATTTTATCTAGATTAACTATAGTGTACAATTAAATGTCCCATAACAGAGAAATGCTATCATGGAATTCTACAAAATAAAAACATTAGACATACAAATCATGTGGAAAATACATAGCATGTTAGTAGAGTAAAAGAGTGGAAATGATAAATTACACTAAATTTTATTGATACTTATATATAATCATTTTGAAAGAAATGTATTCAACATTTCAAACAGCATTTAACTATTACGCCACCTAGGAAGAGAAAAACACCAAGAAATCTTGTACCTATTTGGTTTTTAAGTTGTACATTGTAATGATATAAAATCTAAGTTGAATTATCTAAAATCCAAGTTAAAACTGATGACTTACCTTAGATGTATTAAAAAGCCCACTGGGGAAGTACTACAGTCCTCCTGCTCTATCAGAGACAATGTTTCAAACTTTCCCCTTACTTGCAGAATGAGTGAAGGATTTGGGGCTTCAGAATTCACTGACTATGCCTGGAAGAAAAGGCTCTCACGTGTTTGGCCTTGTCTCATGTTTCATCCCCTCGTATTAGCAACAGGCGTATCTAATTTTATTCAGTGACATAAACAGCTCATACCACACTTAAAATTGTTTGGGCACCAATTCCAGGACACAGCTCTAAGTGGGCCAAAAAAAAAAAAAATTCTTACAAAACCAACATTTAAACCCTGAATCATGATAGTCTTATGTAATTATAACTTTCTAAAATAAACTTTATCTTAAATGAATAGAAAAACCAGACTAGTTTATAGCAGAATTTAATGTTGACAAAATCTTTTGGAAATCATTTCAAATTAACATGCAACAGAACTAAATGACTTTATTAGTATTAAGTGTATATTATTGTCACTCAAATGAAAAGCACATTATCATATTAATAGTTACTCCTTAAAAAATGCTTTCTTTAAGCCTCTTTAAAAAAATTTTTATTTATTTATTTGTCAGAGAGAGAGACAGCACAAACAGGGGAGTGGTAGACAGAGGGAGAAGGAGAAGCAGGCTTCCCACTGAGCAGGAGCCTGATGCAGGACTTGATCCCAAGATCCTTTGATCATGACCTGAGCCAAAGACAGTTGGTTAACCAGCTGAGCCATCCAGATCTCCCTAATCCTCTTTTTAAGAGAAAAACTTAAAATATTTGAGAAGAAAACCTTAGGGAATGCCCATCCTAACAAAGAGAAGGCGAATAAATTCTGCCTGTTAAAATTACAACAGTTCTTTTCTTTGACATAAATTTACATTATGTTTAACAAAGGATGTGAATGTAACAAGGCAATCTTGATGCTTTTATCTTTATTTAAAAAGAACAGTAGATCATTCGTTTTCATAAGATGTAAAGAAAATATCAAGCTTTTTAATAATCTTTTATTTTGCATTATTTTTATATAGCCTGGTGAGCAGGATAAATTAACAAAGATTAAATTATATATTTGAAATTTGTATTTTAACACTAAACCTGGAAGAGGAGAAGCAGTGCAATGATAATCCATATGCTTAATATTTCCTTTTCTTCTCAGGAGACCTTTCCTCTTATTCTGTTTCTTCATAACTCTAACTTCTTTTGACATTTGATGCTTCTCATGCCAACAGCTGCAGGCCTTAAATTAAAAGCTGATACAGCTTTAACTAATTAATCACACATTTATTTATAAGACTTTAAAAAAATCTTCCATGAACTCTCTGAACATTACTATTTTCCCTGACACAACAATTTAGTTAGACATAAAATTACAGCACAACTGTCTCATATGTATATATATAAAATACCAGTGATGATATGAGATGTATGTTTATATCAGTATGTGTCTGAAAAGTCAAAATTTGAAACTCCTAACTCAATATTCTGGTTGAAATGTCACACATTTAAAGGTTACATGTTGAGGGACCTTTTCATCAATCAGTAAATTGGTTTTATAGCGATGAACTTTTCAATGTTTTGTGCACTGCTTTGTAAAAATGTTAGTCAAGTTATGGATTTGATCTCCATTCACATCTACAGATTCATCTAATACTACCAACTTTTCAGTCCTTCAGGAGGAGGGTTTAAAGAAAAACATCTTTCATTTTACAGAATAGGTGAAATCACTAAAATAAGATCTTCAAAGTTTTTAATGTAAGGCTAGCTTTCAGCTTATAATTCACTATACATCTCTAAGTGTATATGTTTTCAGTGGAATCATAACATTTTAAAGCTATAAGAGACCTTAAAGGAAACAACCTAGTCAAACAGTTCACTGGATGTAAAAGAGCTCCTCCAAGGTTACAGAGCTGGTTTGGGCCTGGCAAACAAACAGAAACAGAAATCATTCCTACAGAGAACAAACTGGTGGTCGCCTGAGGGAAGGAGAGGGGGAATGGGTGAAACAGACACAGGGGATTAAGAAGTACAAACTTCCAGGGTGCCTGGGTGGCTCAGTGGGTTAAGCCTCTGCCTTCAGCTCAGGTCATGATCCCAGGGTCCTGGGATCGAGCCCCACATTGGGCTCCCCACCCAGTGGGGAACCTACTTCCTCCTCTCTCTCTGCCTGCCTCTCTGTCTGCTTGTGATCTCTGTCAAATAAATAAATAAAATCTTAAAAAAAAAAAAAGTACAAACTTCCAGTCCTAAATAAATCATGGAGGTGAAAAGTACAGTGTAGGGAATATAGTCAGTACTATTGTGATAATGTATAGTGACAGACAGTGACTACACTTCTCTCTGGTGAACACTGTGTAATGAACACAACTGCTGAGTCACTATGTTGTACATCTAAAACTAATGTAACATTGTGTGTCAAATGTACTTCAATTTAAATAAGTCAGATAGAGTCAATTATCGTATGGTTTCACTTACTTGTGGAGCATAAGGAATAACATGGAGGATACTGGGTGAAGGAGAGGAGAAGTGAATTAGGGGAAATTGGAGGGGGAGAGAACCATGAGAGACTGTGGACTCTGAGAAACAGTGTTTTAGGGGGGGTGTGGTGGGTTGGGTGAGCCTGGTGGTGGGTATTAAGGAGGGCACGTTTTGCATGGAGCATTGGATATGGTGCAAAAACAATGAATCTTGGAACACTGAAAAATACAATAAAATAAAAAAAGTGAAAATAAATTACAAATAAAAGAAAATAAATAAATTAAAAAAGAGAAGAAAGTCCTTAGGCTCTTATGTTAAGCGTGATCTTACTTAACTATAGGATCCTTCTGGGATTCACCTGTTTCTGTCCCCCTATAGCCAGTTAGCAATCCTGCCCTCCTACCTCACTTCTGCCCGAGGGCAGACAGTCCTGCTGCTTAAGATATTGGGTTGGGGAGGCCACTTTTAGATCGGGTGAAAACAAGGAATTTCTGGTGGATATATGGTTCATTCTGGACTAATTATTTGTGTTTTTTATATGAAGTGGGAGGTAAGTTTGCCTGCAAAGGGAGGATAGAGGGGATGATGGGGGAAGAGACAGTTGAAAGTTTGACAAGAAGAGAGAAGTCATGAAGAGCTGGGGAGTAAATTTACTAGTGAAGTATGACAGACGATGTTTGGAGCCAGCTGAAGTTGATCAGTAGACAGCGGTCCTATTTTTAGTAGCCCCTGTGATTTTGGATACTAACTGTAGATGTGAGCTCCTATGACAAAATCCCCCAAACCACCTCACACTTTCCTCCCAAACCAAACTCATCATCTCCTAAACCTGCTCTTTTGTTTAGCCTTCCTTTCTCAGTTTATGACTCCAACCTCACAAAGTTACTGATGGCTGATTTGGGAACCGCCCTCACTAACCAGCCCGCCAGTCACTAAGCCGCAGTATCTCCTGCTCTGCCTGCTCCTTTCTCCCCACCTCCCGTCTGACTGGGGCGCTCACCAGCAGGTGTCTTCTGGTGCTCAGTACCTGCTGGCCTGGTTCCAGGTTCTGCCACATCCATTTTAGACTCCTGGGATTGCCAGAGAAATGCCGAAAATAGGTCATTCTCTCCACATCACTCCCTAGCTTAAAGACGTACGGCAAGCCTTCAGGATGGGGACCACGTTCTTGACAGAGCACACACACCTTTATGACTGGGCCGAGTCTGTCTCCCTTTGCCCCATCCTTTAGGTTCTGTAAGAAACTACATGCCATTGGGTGTCTGGCTAAATATGACTAGACTTACCTCCCGTCCTTTTCTTTCTAATGACTATTTAACTTTTGAAGTCTGTTCACTTGTCATTATCAGCTTTCTATATATATTCTATCTATATATATTTCTATATGTATTTAGACTTACCTCCCATCCTTTTCTTTCTAATGACTATTTAACTTTTGAAAGTCTGTTCACTTGTCATCAGCTTTCTATATGTATCTATAAACTTAGTTATTTGCATTTACATTACCATCATTGCTTTATAAACATATTCTCTCTATTAGACTCTGAACTCCTTGCTCAGCACCTGAGACCTCCATTAACTGAACCCTCAATAGTTGCACCAAACTCAGTATTTTTTAATGATTTCAGTTCCACAGCGCACTGTAACACCAGGAAAAAAAAAAAAAAAAAAGAGCTAACATATGATCAGGATGACATTTTAAGACTTTTCCAGAAGAGGTCAGTATAACAGTAATAAATGTATTTGCTTTCAGGACAAATGAAATGTGAAATCAAATTATTTTGTGAGAGATAAATTTCAAGCATTAAAAAATACCCACATCAATGACCTGCCCCTCTAATCAAAGCTACAGCTTCCTCAAGAGAGATGGCCATAGACTTTTCACAGAAGCAAAATGAAATGATTCTCTACACAAGTGAAAACACAACGAGTTTAAATCTAGAATGTAATTAATGTAATCACCTGGATGCTTCTCACCCCAATTCTCTGGTTATTTTAAAATAGAGATCATCCAAGTGTATGCATTTTAGAAAGAAAATTCATATTCCTTTTGGAGTTGCTGTACGAATAAAAAAAATTAATTGACCACTAGATTACTGAATGTAGGCATTTTGTGGCTTCTTCTGATACTTGGGGGGAAGTGTAAGAGTCCCTGTTTAGTGTAAAGGGGCTAATTCAGTGTTGTCAGGGATGACAGGAAAGAAAACAGTGGGATTCTGGAAAAATAAAAAGACTTTAAAAAAAGAAAACTCTTACATTTTAGAAAATGGACTACCTGAAATTTCAAAAGTTATTCATTGGTAATCACTGCATTGGGCCGTCATATATACTTTTTAAAGATTTTTAAATTTATCTTAGGGAAAGCGAGGGGCAGAGGGAGAGAGAGAGTCCCAAGCTGACCCTCCATTCAGTGTGGAGCCCAATGCAGGGATCGACTTGGGGCTCAATCCCATCACCCTGAGATCGATCCCAACCTGAGCCGAAATCAAAAGTTGGAAGCTCAGCCCACTGAGCCACCCAGGTGTCCCACTGCCGGCCACTCTTACCTCCAACCCGCTGTAGTTTCCCTGTACTTTTTGTACATACTCAGCGGGGTCATATTTACCTTTCACTTTGAAACTGTAATCTCCTATATCTCCTGTGATTTGGTCAGGTTGATTCAAAAAATAATGCAATATACAGCATTCACATTTCTACAACTAGCTACCCAACTATCTAACCATATTCCCCTTCAGAGACAAACACCTATGCTCCTCAATGCTTCTATTATCAGTTTGAATGGAATCTTTTTTTTTTTTAAGATTCTATTTATTTATTTGACAGAGAAAGATCACAAGCAGGCAGAGAGGCAGGCAGAGAGAGAGAGAGGAGGAAGTAGGCTCCTTGCTGAGCAGAGCACCTGATGCGGGGCTCGATCCCGGGACCCTGAGATCATGACCTGAGCCGAAGGAAGAGGCTTAACCCACTGAGCCACTCAGGTACTTCAGAATCTTTTTTTTTTTTTTTTTAATATTCCTTCAAATGTTTTAAATGCCTTGTACTGATATTGCGTCTTTCCCAGAGAGCTATTGTTGTTGGAGTTTCTGAATACCATTTTTGTTGTTGTCATAAAATAAAAAATTTTGCAAAATTTGCCTTCCTCAGTTTATCCTAGTTGTCTCTCAGTTTTTATTCCTTTAATGTATTATTTGGAATCAATGTCATTTTTCTTCTTGAAATGCACTGTTCCTTTCTAATTTAAGCAGTTTATATCATGGTTTTCTTGTAGGACTCACCTCAAGCTACCTTACCTTCTAACGGTCTTTCACTTTCTGGCATTCTCTACTTCTACCACATTGACAAACTTCTGTTGAATTTCTGATGTTGTTCTGAAATGTACAGGGTCACATTTTTGTTTAGCATCCTGCACCCCAGACTCCCCCTCCTCTGTCTTGCCGAGCCAGCTTCCCGCACAGCTGCTGTCTTCCTTAGATCTCATTGCTCCCCTGAGCTGGGTGAACCTTCCCTGACTCAGCTCTCACATCGTCTCCTCATATACCCCTTTGCTTTGACGGACTGCACCCTCAAATAATCATTCAGAAGTGATGTTTGGGAAGTAGATCATCTGAGTCCTTTTATGTTTGAAAATATATCTATTCTGCTCCAAAACTGGTTAACAGTTTCATTTAGTATAAAATTTTAGGTTGAAATAATTTCAGACTAAACTTTGAAGTCCCTGCTCCATTGACATCTGTCATTAAGAGTTCCTGCAGAGAAATGTAATTCTAGTCTGATTTGCATTTCTGGTTTATATTGCGTAAGGTACATTACTATTTAAAGATAACTGTTTATTTTTTGGTGAAATTAATATTCTCCCTAGTTTATTTCCTATTGAATTCATCTGGCATCTCATATATCTGATTTGATCAAAGAGAAGGGAGCATCTATTTATAAAATGTAAATGTATTTGTTTTTATTGAAAGTAAACATTGAGTGAGAATATTTAAATTTCATGAATGTGTTTAAAATCTCTTTACCCTGATCAGAAATTTCTGACCAAGAACTAGAGAGTAAATGATTTATGAAATACATGTGATATAAAATAAATTGGAGGAAAAAAAACCAGAACTGAAAAAGAGAATACTGGAAAACTGTAGATAGAGGAATAGATCAGTGCCCAGAGACACTGGAATATACGTTGGACATTGAAATTTGTGAGAATAGTCACTTACAAAGGTACACTCACTCCTTCTTTGAGAGGGGTCCTTCTAGTATAGTAACATTTCTAGATTCTCTCTGTCACTTCTCATTTCTTCCCAGGGAAAGTGGATTCATTCTTTTCATTGATGAGTTAGAAAAAGAAAGTGGGTCGGTATGGTCCATTTTCTCCCTCTTCCAGGGATGTTCATGCCTGGAGAGAGTACAGTTTTGACACTGACCCTTCAGGCCGTAGGAGGGACCTATGATCACTTCGAGCTGCCTGAGGGGCAGGTGAGCCCTTGCTGGGGTTGTAACATCAGCAAACCCATTGTTGCTGCACTTCTAGAATACATTCTCCAATACATCTGTAACAGAAATGACATTGAGACCTTCATTTGCCTCTCTCAGTTGGTTCAGAACTGGGGCAGTAAAAAGAGAAGTGATTTTTCTCAATCTTCTCAAACTAAAATAAATAAATAAATAAAATAAAATAAAAATCAGCATTTAACAACCACGTATCTCTTCTGAGGAGCTACTACCTAGTCGGGGCTATTCTATATTAGTACTTAGACTTCTCTAACTCTTCTACTTCCTCCTTTTTGCAAGGCTGGTACCCTCCTAAGGTCCTCACAGCATTCAGTGTAGACCAATCTGTCACTGCTTATTTACCTCCCTAAATCCTGTTTATTCTTTATTTGATCTTAAGTTTGGTGGCAGGGACTGAGTCTTGATACCTGTATTTTCTTAGCCTGTAGGTACTTATTAAATATCTGCTAAATGGAGGAATTTAACAATTTCTGTGCTTACTAAGGTAGCTTTCTTTCTAGCTTGGAGGGCAGACAGCTAAATAATTACTCAATAATACAGTTAGCATAAGAGTGTAGGTAGGAACCAAAGGCTATGGAAGCACATAAAGGAAAAGTTAAGTGTATTTGAAAGAGACCTAGTGGTAGTTGATTCTCCTTCAGCAGAAATCATCACCACCTTAGCCTTTTGAAATTTCTGATATTTGTGAAAGTTTCCAATGTATTCAATATGTTGACATAATCGTGTGTGAACATAACTGTAAATGTATATGAGCCAACACATACTGAGATGTGTACCTTTCACTACCTAAGTGCTCTGTTTTTTTATTGACTCACAAATAAGTTTTGAGACCGTGAAGCAAAACTCTGAAACAGTTACAGTACTGGTGACTTTAGTTCAACCCCCTAAAGCCCCCCAAATCGGGTGTAGATACTTATAGCCTCTATGGCTTGACAGCTTGGCTGATGTCCTGTATTCTGCAGTCTGATTATTATTAACACTGTACAGCATTAATTTAAAATCTTCCTTACTTATTCTTTCCCTACAAATAATATAAACAAATGGCCCCAAATTCTAGGCTTTGGGATCAACTGAGTTTTAAATTCAGCTTTTTCACAAATAATAGCTTGTATAATGTTAGGTAACTTAGTTATTTTCTTAATGGTCTGTTTTCTGCTATTAATGTTGGGGATAATATCAGCTCTCTGCTCAAGGCTAGTGAAATAATTAAATGTGATAATGTACAAAAGGCACTTGGCACAGAGTAAAACACATACAAATGGCAGCTATTATTATAATTGTTTCTTAATGCTGTGAGTGAATTTTTCAAAACGAAATAAAATACATGAATCACGGATTATGACGAATACAGTCTTTACAACAAATGTATTTTGGCTTACTCCATGGTATATCAAATATGATAAGAATATTCTGACTTGACACTATGCCTAATCATTAATGTGCTCAGCTAGTAACTAACTTTCCTAGACAGACTACATGAGAGCACTTTCACACAATCAAACCAAATCATTATTATTATTTTCTTACAGTTTAGTTTTTGAGTATCCACATCTTTTGTCAACAATTTGTCTTGTATATGATACATGCAGCTTAACAGTCTGGACTGACACACATGGTTACTTCACAGTCTGAAAGTTAAAGATACTGGAGTTTCCACGAAGCTGAACTTGACATGCTTCTGACCACTGCTCTGCTTGTGTCCTCTTGAGAGACCCCGACCTTCACCCTATCTACTGAAAAGTCTAAAAGTCTTACTATTTCAAAAACTTTCTTTCCACTGAACTTGTGACAGCTGGATGCTAGAGGTCTCATGACAACACAAATGCTGTGTCATGAGGTCAAGATTCAATGCTGAGGCCCAGGAGAAAAGACAGTGATGAAGAGAATGACCTTGACAAATGAGATGTAACTGAAGATTTTGGCTGGGGTCCCTTGTGTTTACAACTTATAGGTGTGGGTATTTCAAAGTCATCTTGTTGCAAACTCAACATATTTCAATTACCCCTCCCACTTCTCCCCAAAACTTCTCTTCTGTTCTCTTTCTTAGCTTAAAGGCACTGCCAAATGCCAGTTGGCCCTGCCAGAAACTTTCCAAAGCTTAATGTAAATTATTTCAACCAATGTATGTTTTTGCCCCCCAATTAGCAAGTGATCAAAAAAGTCCTTTTAAAATTTTATTTGGAAAAGGAAGTGCAACTAAAGGGAAAAAAAATGAGGGATGCTGGCCTAAGCATAGCCTATGTACGACAGAGTCCAGTTACCTACCATGAAAGAAATAAAGCTGTTTGATAATCAAGCATTAGATTCTGGATACTTTCAGCAACAAGAAGGAAATCTGGCATCTCCACAATAGCACAAAATCTGGTTTCTCCACTATAGCACAAAAATGCCATTGGCTTACTAATATTTAAGAATAAAAATTTTTTTCATTTAAAAATGAGAGATTAAAAGCTTAAAAATGTCAAAAATGAACATGTTGGTTCCAAAAAGTGTATGAGCACGTGTTTTTTGTTTCTCAACATCCATTAACTCTACTTCTAGTGATAACCCTTGGATTTTTTGTGGGGGGACTCACCCCTACCTTGCTATCAGTCATATGTTTGGTCCATTCCCAGTATGAACTCACTCCTGACTTAGCCCAACCTGAGCAGACTGTGGCATCCTCTTGGCCAGAGCTTATTTTAGAAGGACTCCATCCAAGCCAACCAGCCTCAATCAGAGCAATCCCACAACTTTTGTTTCAGTGGCTGACAAGTCAGACTTTCTTTTCTGTTTGACTTGAATCTGATAGTGATTCAAGCCTGGTTAGTGAGCAGCAAAGGCTGGAGCAGAGAGAAGAAGTAAAATTCATGGTAATTTCAAGTCCGTAAATCGAGGCATGCCTAAATCAGCTCTAATCTTGTACTTTTTAGTTACATCAGCCAATAAATTGCCTTTCTTCCATTCAAAACTGTAGAGTGGGTATTTGATCATTTACAACATAAAAAATCTAATGTAAGTTTTAATTAAAGCAACGCAATAAAGAACTTGTCTTTTTTTAAAGTGGTGCATAAACAATGAATCTTGGAACACTGAGAAAATAAATAAAAAAAAAAGGAAAAAATAATTTTTGTGGGTGGTGGTCATGGTGTAGGAATTCACTCAGGCCCTGGTGTGAGAGAATGAGGAGGTGATGGTACCAAGAGTAAAGTTTCAAAAATATGAAGAGAGGTGATGAGCACAAACTTGAACAGCCCCTTACCAACAGCTGGGAAACAGAACTGGGAAGCTGCAGAAATCCATACCTTCTGTGGTGGCATACATGAATGATGGGGTTACTCAGGGTTACCAAATGTTCTGGGAAAGTCAAAGATTAGGACAGAGAAAGCTAACTTGATTTAGCAAGAGAAGCCCAGGGGGAAGATTTAAGATTATAGTTCTAAATTTAAAAAAAAAAAAAAAAAAGGAGAGGGCGCCTGGTTGGCTCAGTGGGTTAAAGCCTCTGCCTTCGGCTCAGGTCATGATCCCAGGGTCCTGGAATCGAGCCCCACATCGGGCTCTCTGCTCGGCAGGGAGCCTGCTTCCCCCTCTCTCTCTGCCTGCCTCTCTGCCTGCTTGTGATCTCTGTCAAATAAATAAATAAAATCTTTTAAAAAAAACGATAGGCATGGTAATGATTCAAGGACACTTCCTGAAAAAGCCCTGACTTTCTCATATACTATTATCTCATCAAAGCTAAGAGTGATGATTTTAAGAACACCACTGTTTTTATGCCAGTAAGGAGTACCTCTGCAAATTAACTGTAACCTGGCACTAATGGTAATATGCATCCCAACTAAGAGCTATTAAAATGCAAAAAACAGGCATTGTAGGTTTGGTAAGATACGGTAACAATGCAATGGAGTGAATGATAACAGCAGTTGCCTGTCATTCATGATGTATTTAAGTAGTATTCATCAAGGATTCTCTCTGTCATACACCTGAGTTGCTTTTGTTGACTAGTTTTTATGTTTGCTAGAATAAATGAGAAATTCAGTTCTCATCGTCTCAGTAATTGCCTAAGAAAAGTAATGCCCTTTTAGGTGGGTGTATGGCAATGCTTCCTATTGTATATAGAGGTTGCTTAATGGAATTAATGATTGACTCTCTCTGAAACTGTTTTTCTGGGATGCTGAGTTGGTTTGTCTTATATGAATCAGTTATATGCAAAGGCCACCAGGATCCTGCTGAAGCCACTTCTGCTGTTTTTGATCCAATGAGTACCAACTGGGTGCCAAACCCTGTTTTATTTGCTGAGGATAGCTGAGTGCACAGGACAAAGGCGGTCTTACCTTTTCGGAGCTTATATTCTAGTTGAGAGCAAACAGCCAACCAATGTGAAAACAATAATCAAGAAGATTTCTCACCCTGGCAAGTTTATTAAGAAAGTAAGCATGGGGACGAGGAGAATATTTAAGTACATGGTCAGGGCAGCCCTTTGTGGGATGACCTGAAGAATGAGAGAGAAGTTATGAAAAGACCAGAGCAAAGTGTGATACAGGTAGGGGATTGGTCTGTAGGGCCAGAGAGAATGAGGCATGAAGAGCAGTGGTTCTCAGCTGTCACCACACATTAGCAGCAACCAGGAGGTATATAAAATAATAACATTGCTTAGGATCCTCGCCAGACATTCTGACGTATTTGGTATGACAGAGGCCCTGCTCTAGGTATTTGTCAAGTTCCCTAGGCAGTTCTAATGGGTGGCCATGGTTGATAATCTCAGCTGCACAACAATGTAGCTATAGTCCCCTCTAAGAGAAGACCTTATTCCAAACACTAGATGTAGTAACTACATGAAAAGTGTTGACATTATCCATGAAACACTGCTTATTTCTTCTAACAAGCCCCTTCCATAGAGCTGTCACTCTCTCCCTCTCGTTTCTGCTCTCCGCGCAGCTACTTTCAGGAGGTCTGTGCCAGGATGGGATATGTTCTGGTCTAACTGGAATTTTCTTCATGACCCAAAGTATTTGTGTTTGTCCAGTTTTCACGTCTGTTTGTTTGGTTTCTTTCTCTCTTCTCCTTTCATTTTCTCTCCTCTGCTTCTCTCCCCTCCTTTCTCCTCCCCTTTCTTCTGTCCCTCCTCCCTCCCTCCCTCTCTCCCTCTTTCTTTTTCACACACAAGATCTGTCCTATGCTTAGCTTCAACAGTCAGCTTGCCTCACGACATTTGACTTTTCTGTGTGACTCCATATCTGCCCACCTTTGCCTCTTGGCACAGAGCTTGTGCAAGAGATGCCTGCTGTCAGCTCGTTCATTTCCTCCTCCCACTGTATGTGAGGTGTGCACACTGCACCATGCAGGACACACACTTTACCTCTGAAACACACACAGTACTGAGTTTTCTGAGCCTACAGCTCCTACGGCCTCTCTCGCTAGTCTTTCAAGCACATACCTGTTCAATCCCCACTCTTCTGGGTAACTTCCCACTCGTTTTGTGGTTTGGGTTTTGGTTGTCTCCTAGTTTTGCTTAAAATAGAATCTAAATGAGTTTTTCACTCGCTTTGCTGCTTTTGAATGATTTCAGGAGGAATCACTGTGGAAATACTACCCTCACACTGTCATCTTCAACGTGGAAGTCTGTAGGGTTAAGAGGGTTGTTAGTGACTTGTGAAAACTACTTGGAGGCACCATGGGTACCCTTCTGTGGATCCTCACTCCTGAAAGAATTTTGGTCTCTCACACAATCTTAGATAGCCAAAGAAGAGGAAAATAGCGAATTCAGTTTCAGCAAAAACTTAAACAGAGCGCAGAACTGAGGATGATTCCTTGGTTTGAGTCATACTCTCAGGGTTCCCTGTTCCTCTATAGATCTTATCCTACTTTCAGAGCTTATATTCTGGCAATGTGAGTGCTCTCTTTTGGAACATGATTCTGTTCAGTTCACCTTTATGCCCAGAAGTGTAACTGAAAGCTTAGTCATTTTTGACAATTTGTTTCAACTCGATAGAATGAAGTAATTGCCTTAGGTTCCCAAAATGAGAATTTTCTTTTCTTTTTTTTTTTTTTTTGATATATTTGAAAGAAATAGTTAAGCTTTTTTTTCACATCTAGGCTATGCTGGGTGAACATGAAGTCTACTACTATTTGATAGATATGGCTGGTAAAATTTCACACGTCCCTATGTCCCCAAGTGGCTGTGAGCTCATTCTCACTACATGTAGTACAGACTCCTGCTTCTCTCCCAGGACCACATTTGGTTCCTTTCTACTGAAACTATCACTGAAAACATTCCACTTATGTGGCCAGGAAACAGTCTTACTCTTTGGGCCAATTCTGAGCATCACATATTCTGATATAATGTTTAAGCTTTGTGCAAGAAGAAACATTATTACTTAGCTACATTAGACTTAAGCATTTGCAAAGCACTCTTTCAACATAATAGATATATGATACACTTCTAAGAAAATATATTCAGATTTGCAAACAAATTTGTAGAATACAGCCAATTATTTGGATGCAAACTGTATGGTACACTGTGAGGAAGTAATGCTAGGTCTTTTTCTTCCCACATCATAAATAATGCAAAAAAGTCTGACTTGTATGAAAAGACATACTCTTAGAAATGCTTTTAGGAAAAAAAAGTCATATAATTTTTGCGTTTAAAAATATTTTACACAAACCTGGGTAATGGTGGATGGATAAACAAAATGATACATCCAGACAATGGAATATCATCCAGCAATAATAGGAAATGAGCTCTCAAGTCATTAGAAGATGTAGGGAAAACTTAAATGCCTACTATTAAGTGAAAAAAGCCAAAATGACAGGGTTACATGTTTCCAACTATATGAAATCCTGCAAAAGGCAAAACTATGAAGACAATAAAAAGATCACTGCTCTCCAGGAGTCTGCGGTCAGAAGGGGCTGACTAGGTGGAACACAGGGAACTTTCAGGGCATGGAAACTATTCCTTATGGTACTATAATGGGGGACACATGTCATTACACACTTGTCCAAACCTAGAGAATGTACAACACCAAGAATGAGCTCTGAAGCAAACTGTGAACTTTGGGAGATAACAGTAGGGAATGTTGATAATGGGAAGGCTGTGAGGGGTGGCAGGAGGAGTATGGGAAATCTCTCTACCTTCTTCTTAATTTTGCTGTGGACCTAAAACTGCCTTCCTTCCCAAGTCTTTTAAAAATGTTATCTGTCATGAGAGACTATGGACTCTGAAAAATAACCTGAGGGTTTTGAAGGGGCGGGGGGTGGGAGGTTGGGGGAGCCTGGTGGTGGGTATTATGGAGGGCATGCATTGCATGGAGCACTGGGTGTGGTGTAAAACTATGAATTCTGTTACGCTGAAAAGAAATTAAAAAATATTTTAAAAAATGTTATCTGTCATTGCTGGATGGGAGGTGGGCGGGGGGGATGGGGTAACAGGGTGATAGGCGTTAAGGAGGGCAGTTGATGTGATGAGCACCAGGTGTTATAGGCAACTGATGAATTACTGGACTCTATATCTGAAACTAATGATGTTGGCTACTTGAATTTAAATTAAAAAATATATAAAATAAATTGATTAATTAAAAATATTTTACCTTCATCCCCTACTATTTTGTTCCTTTTTAAAATACCAACATCTGTACTTCAGAGTTAGCCCAAGAAATATCAGATATTTACTGGCTGAATTTAGTAAATAACATAGTTACTGATTTGAGGATAATGCTGTAATACTCATTTTATGTTCCTTCATTGTTCAAAAACTATCTTAAATCATTTTTGTCCCAATTTTTTCACATTGAAATGGAGTAACTTGATTCAAATTGTCCAAACAAAACATATCAAAACAAGCACAGGACAAGATTGCTTTAAATAGCTCATAGGTAGGCTGAGAAGAATTAATTTTCTGTCTTTAATAAACCAGTCATATGTGTAGCCACCATCTCTCTCTAAAGGTTTTCCTTTTACGTAAGCCTCAAACATGTATTAATCTTATGCTAATTCATAAATTGGGGAATGCACCCATGGTGGGGGTTGGTGGTCATGGAAATGTAATGGCCTGAAGAAGCTGAAGGAGAAAGCAGGAGGGGAGGACCCAAGCCAAGGTGCTTTGAAGAGGGAAGGATGGATGGGGGCATGGTTAAGGTTATGGCTGGGGAGAACAGGAAGCTGAGGCAGTGCATACCTGAGTGCCCCATCGTCTCAGCTGAGCAGGAGAGAGCTCATCTGCTAAGGATGGTAAGGACAGCAGATAAGTGGAGCATAAATGAAATCACAGCATGAGGCTAAGGGTCCTTACAGCTGAGGCTGGAGGATGTGAATATTCAGCACTGGCAACTGAACACTTATGGGATTTTAAAAACATTTTTGGGGTAAGAACAGGAAAATCACACTACAGGAGTGATCTGTGACAGGACTTTGCTTAGTGGATGGAGCAGATACACATGGGCAGGTGGAAGCTGATGGTGCTGATCAGGCCAAGGAAGTTCCAGCCATCAGCATGGGTCCAGTGGTGTGGGAAGGCAAATGTCAACAGGAGGAGGAGGCTGAAAGATGATGGTCTGAGACAGAAATGGAGGGGTGGGGCCTGCCTAGGCTTCTTCATGATGTTTCCCATGTGCAGAGAAGTTCCAAGAGTTTCTGTGCTCAAACTTGAGAAGATGGAAAAAAATTAAGCCTAACTCCACAATAATTTGCTGAGCAACCCCAGATGGTGGTAGATACCAAGCTGCAGTCTAAGCATCACGGAAGCAGAGGCCACTGGACTCCAATTCAGGAAACTGGGAAGCCACGTAGGGTGAGGCTTTCATGGAACCTAGCACCCACTCGGATGGACATGGGAAAGGTGTTAACCTGGCTGTGTGGGAGAATAAATGGAAACCAATGTTAACCACCCAGAGCAGGAATGGTTTGAAGTGAATAACGAAGCAGCCCATTTTGGACAGAGAAAGAATGTGGGGTGAGTGAACTATTGTATGGAGATACTTAGTGTACAGTTTGAAATTAGGGTTAGTGACCCATAAGAATTTTGCAGTGGTACAACTCAGACCATTGCTAATGAAATTCTGGCCTTTGAATTCTTTCCCTGTCTTTTCTGAATGCAGCAGATCAACTTTTAAAAATCTATTTGTTTAACTGGGGCAGGAGTTGACAAAGTCAGTCACATTTTGGATATAACATAGAACTCACGTCAAAAGCATATGCCATGGAAAATTTTCCACAGCCCCCCCCCCAGCTTTATTGAGGTGTAATTGGCAAATAAAAACTGTACATATTTAAGGTGTATAACTTGACTTTTTGACATATACTGTGAAATGACCACCAGAGTCAAGCTAATAAGCACAATCATCACCTCACATCGTTACTGTTTCTCCTTCCTTCCTTCCCTGGTCAGAACACTTAAATGTTACCATCTTAGAAAATTTCAAGTATACAATATAGTATGAGGCATCACCTCACACCTATTACAGTGGTATTCTCAAAAAAAAGGCAGGAGATAACAAGTATTGTCAAGGATGTGGAGAAAATGGAACTCGTATACATTGTTGGTAAAAATGTAAAATGGTGCAGCCATTATGGAAAACAGTGTGGAGCTTCCTCACAAAGTTTAAAAATAGAACTATTACCTGATCCAGTAATTCCACTTCTGGGCATATATTCAAAGGAAATAAATTGGAATCTTGAAGAGATCTCTCCACTTCCATGTTCCCTGCAGCATTATTTATAATAGCCAAGATATGAAAACAATGTACGTGTCCATCAACACAGGAATGCATAAAGAAAATGTGGTATATGTATGCACTGTACATTTTTTAGAGACTATTTTTTAGAGAAGTTTCAAGTTTATAACAAAACTGAGAGGGAAGTACAGAAATTTGCCATATTCGTCCTGTCCCCACGCACGCACAGCCTCCTCCCTTACCAATCTATCTCACCAGAATGGTACATTTTTGTTAACAAAGATGAACCTACTCTGACACATTGTAATCACTGAAAGTGATTTTCCTTTCAGTAAACTGGAATTTTCTCTTGGTGCTGTATGTTCTATGGGTTTGGACACATGTGTAGTGATATAGAGCTATCATTATAGTATAAGAGTATTTTCTTTTTTTGAAGTGAGCAAGAAGGGTTCCATTATTTTTTTTTCTTTCCAGCTTCATTGAGGTAGATTTAACATAAAACAATGTAAAAGCTTAAGGTTTTCAATATGTTGATTTGATACACTTATATACTACAAAATTACCACCTTTTATTTTTTTGAAAAAATTATCCAAATAACCAATATCTATGAGTTGGATAAACATCTTCCAACTGTTTAATGTGTAGCAAATAAAGGACAACATCACTTTTCAATATGTAGCTAATATTTTTAAAATAAGCAACATAGAAAAATCTTGAGCCCTTCCCCGTGTGAAAGTAAAAATACTTTATGAAACTACCTTAATGAAATTGTAAAATCTTTTGCCTGCACCATTTTACATGTCAAAAGAGGCAAACTTGATAAAATAATTTTTAAGTTTCCCCCCCTTATTTCCAATTTATATAAATCTTTCTTATGTTTTAAAGGAAAATGACACTCTGATTCACCTCTATTGGTTATTGTATGTAGGAGCAAAATCATAAACCTACTGTGGAAATGATCATGGCTTACTGATGGGTACAAAAACTACCATTTTAAAATATGGGTCACATATATGCATTTCTCTAACTTTTTTTTATTGTGGGCTGCTGTAGCAGTTTTGTACAGTGATAACATTTAAGGATGATCCGTAATGTAATGTAATGTAATGTAATGTAATGTAATGTGTACAGCATATTCACGGTGATGCATATATTAAAATATTATTTTTAAAAAAAACAAATCTCACCATACTAATTTTTATGAATTAGAGGTAGTTTACAAACATTAACTTACTCAGTTTGAAGTTTCAGCTCCAGAGAGGAAAGCAATGTTTTTGTTTTTTTTTTAAGTTTGTGAATTATATCATTGCCTGAAACAAGAAATGAATAAAGAAGGTAAAGAAGAAATAAATAAGGACTAATTCCTTCTTTCCTAAATCTTTTGAGTATGAATGGATTAGTATTTTGTATGAAGTGATTTTTCAAAAACAGTGTGTATGTAGCTATTGTGAAAATGAAAAAACCTCATTCAAAATGCAATCAGAAGTCTCGAGGGGTTAGCTCTCCTTCACTACTGCCCTCACAGCCTATATAGTCCAACAGGAGGGAGTCAATTTCCTCCCAGCCAATGAGGAGCTGCCACGATTTCAGTCACCTGAGGCCAATTAGAAGCCACTACTACTTCAAACTCTCATTTTCCTCCAAGGAACATTTGTTCAAAACCACCCTCCTGGGACGCCTGGGTGGCTCAGTTGGTTAAGTGGCTGCCTTTGGCTCAGGTCATGATCCCAGCGTCCTGGGATTGAGTTCCACATTGGGCTCCTTGCTCGGTGGGGAGCCTGCTTCTCTCCCTCTGCCTCTGCTCTCTCTCTCTCTCTCTGACAAATAAATAAAATCTTAAAAAAAAAAAAAAAGAAAAACCACCCTCCCACCTTCCTTCTTTCCTCTACAAAAGGATGTTTTTCCCTGTTCTCCAGACTTGCCTATGGTTCTCCATGATTTACGTGTCCCAAACTGAAATTTCCCTATTCCCAAGTAAACTAATTTGCTGCGTGGTAGCCTTTGTTGTTCAATTTTTAAGGTTGACCATATCAATCTGTGTTGAAAAATACATCACAACTAAAGTTATTTCTTCATAACTGATTGCTTTCATTAGTATAGATCAGGGTTTGGTAAATGATGGCCTGTGTGTCAAGTTAAGACCTGCCAGCTGTTTTACAAGTAGACTGTTCCTAAGCCACAGCCATGCCTACTTATTTATGTATGTCTATGGCTGTACAACTGCCCAGTTGTGTAGTTGTGACAGAGATCTTATGGCTCACAAAGCCCAAAATATTTATCATCTGGCCCTTTATAGAAAAACTTTGCCTACTCCTGATACATCTCATTGGAAATAGATTATGTTATAGATATGCAAGTCATATTTTAGTTAGGTTTTACTATTTTTAAAATAAATTTATTGTCTTATTATCATTGTTAGTCCAAGAAGTGAATCTGATAATTATATTACATTTTTATGTCCCTTTCACTGCCCCTGGCAAAGTAAAAAAAAACCCTGAAATCAACTGGTACTTACCTGAGTACCTGTTCTAATTACAAATTCATACTTAAGGTCTGAGTTTCATGTCACAAGACAAAATACTTAAACCTCAATTTATTAGTTTCAAGCAACCAACCGCTCAAACTCTAATTACTAACAAAACTGTCCTGACTTCTATCCTTACCTTCCAACTAATATTTGGTAGAAATATTAATAAATAAAAACAATTTAGTAATAAAGTTATAGATAGCCCAAGAATAAATAATCAATAGGTTAAATAACCAATTTAAATAATCCACAGACTACATAATAACATAAATAATTGAGAATTATCTTCATTATCATGTAGCCATTTAACATCATTTAATACACCATTTAACTTTATTACTCAATTTAAAATTCCAGAATTTGGTTAAAATTTGGTTTATTTAAAATTTAGATAAGGAATATCATGGAGCTCTCTTATAATCTAGCTCAGTATGATATACAAAGCATTTTTTTAATTTGTAATTATCTTTAAAAATAGTTACATAGGAAATGTTCCCTCCAAATAATGAAATGTATCACACATACAGAGGTCTTCTAATATAAAGAACTGAGAAGACATGAGAGAACCCCATTTGTACCAACAAGACACAGTTCTACATAAAATGTAATACTTTTAAAAATACGTGGTCAGAATTACAGGAAAGAATGGAACATTCTCAAGGTTAGAAAAAAGGATGGAAATGAAAGCCAGAGATAACTGGGGAGTGACGCCACATATAGTAGGCAGGTTATTAGACCCACTTACGGGCCTAGAGACTGAGCCTGAATCTTAATGCCCAACAGAGATGGGAGAGTTGGTCTCTGTCCCGAGCAAGGCCAGAGCTCCCACATACAAAGAAAGTCCAAGAAGAGATCCCTCCCTCTCTAAGGCTGTGGATAGAAAGACAAACCACTTCATAGAAAGCAAAATCATAAGCTTGAATCAACCACAAGCCTGTACCATTTACAGGTGACAGTTTGTCCAAATTGATACCAAATATGTACTGCTATAACCCCCAACCATCAAATTTACATAAAATCTGCTTTGAGACCCATAAAACCCCTGGTATCCCAGCAGATGCACAAGCAGAACCACTCCTAGGGACACTTTCACACCTGCTGCATTTGAGAGTCCTAAGAATAATGCTCAGTGTAGATGAGCTCACACACAATAATTACAAATCCTCGAGCAATTAAACTATCATGAGGTGGAATGATGGAATGAGCAGTCCGAGAAGAAACGGAAGATGGAAATGAGAAGGGCCAAAATGCATGTAGTGAGAATTCAAGAAGGAGAAGGGGAGAAAAAAAGAGGCAAAATTGAAGCAATTTTCAAAGAGATGGTGACCTCTACTTTTCCAGACTTGTACAAAGTGTTAGCTGGAAGAATTATGCAGAACCCTGAGCGGAGGGTGGTGCTTCTTAAAGAAACACACCCCGTGGGACAGTTACCAGGGTCTTGAGACAGGTCAAAAGAAGGGAAGGGGTGATCATTCTTTTACTATTCCATTAGGGTCCTTCTCACCATTCCCCACTTACATACACCTCCAAGTTTGGATACTGGAAAAGAAAGAAAAAGAAAAAGGCAGAAAGGCAAAAAATGAGGCAATACTATATGATGATATGTGAAGGCTAACAGAACTTTTGCTTCAGGTAAGTATGAATAAAATGAAAATCTTCATAAAATGGAAGTACCAGTGTGCTAGTCACCATCCCACTATGCGCCACACATCTCAAGACTTGCTAATGGAATACTGTGTTCATAAGATACTATTTTATCTATTTTAATGGCCTTCTGTATTTGCCTGATTTAGTAAAAAGTCAAGGAAAAATATTTAGTTAGAAAATGAAGACATCAAAGTTGCCTTCAAGAAGACAGAGTTTCCAAAGAATTCTGAGGTTTTTAAGGGCACGAAGGTTCCCGGTGCTCATGTTTTACACTAGTTAATGTTAACCTTAACTGTGATGGTCTTCTTTTTCCTTGATTCAAAGTATTCTTAGCAGTAGTCATGTGGTCTGGTCATTTGAGCTATTTTGCATTCATAAGAAGAATGCGAGGTAGGATTAATCCAAGCCGTCTTCCTGGGTGCTATACTGCTGTGGGAGGCGTGGGTTTGGTGTCAGGTCTGTGTTATTACTCAGTTCTGCGGAGCAATCACCTTGGCAAACGATAGCCTCTCTGGGCCCAGTTTCCTTCTGTCTTAAGTCGGGCCCTCCTCACAGGGCTCTTGTGAAGATGGGTGAAAGGTAATGAACGCCAACCATTCCAGGCTTAACGTAGGAGCTCGGTCAATGGGCTGCACACGGCACTTTCCTTTTGAGAGCAAGTGCTAGAAGTCAGAGGGACAGGAGCAACCTCCCCAAGAGAGAAGGAAATTCTCTGGAGAATAATTTATTGGGTGTTTACCTTAAATAATTCCATATTAAGGGGGATTATAAACAAATAGATTGAATCAAGAATCTTAAGGCATAAGGATACAGAGGAGGAATCATGGCTCCCAAGAGCGGCAGTTGGTCAGGACAGCGTGGCCTAGAAGGACCTGGGAGGAAAACCAAGGCAAACAGTCCTTTATATACAGAGGGCATCTGCACTTCAAGCCTTCGAAATGCAAGACCACCTCAAGTATAATCTAACCCACGGAAATCCATGTAAATAATCCAGTGACTCATGAAGGTATTCTTTATAAAAACACAACTTTTATATAGTAATTGCCTTTTTATACCTGGCTGCTACTTAGGCCTTTGTCTTCAATGCAATATGATCTTAGTAAAGGTTTCCTATTTTTAAATTTCCCCCTTTTTTTTATTCAGCTCACTTATTGTATGTTATTTTTGAAAAAGGAGTTTAGGAACAAATATTAAAGTCTACTAGACAAAATATCACAAGCACATTTCCATAAATTAATACCTGGCTCGTGTTACTTTTCCAATTAAGTTTTCATTGTTCTATTATTAATGTAAGCATTAATGTCATCATACTTTATTATAACAGACTGACTCAAGGTTTTATATGTGCAGCAACAGAGCCCACCTATATGCTGAGAATCTAATTTAGGTGACCTTAGCCAGGGGTCCGGAACTGGCTTCAAGAACATTTAATGTCTTGAAATCCAGTCCAAGTTGCAGATCTAGAACAATCACTAGGTTTTCAAAGGAATTCATGACCGTAAAATAGTTAGGAAGCATTATTTTACTATCTCCTTCCTTTTCCTGATGTCTCCTATACCAGCACAAATATTTCCCTCACACCAAACAAAATGATATGCTAAAAAGACAAGTTGTTATTTGTAGCTAATTTGTTTCCTAATTTAGAAGGTGTGTTCAGAAATTTATAAGCAAATACACTTCAAACAAGGGATACAATACAGATAATCCTGTATTGGTACCATTCACAACACACAACCAGTTGTGTTTACTTCACATAAATTCAACTGCAGAAGACATAATGAAATGGCATTTTTTGAAAAATCACAAAGCAACGCCACCTAAGTCTTTAGGAAATTAAGTATTTGGGTTATGATACTATGATAATCATGTTCATATAAATCACTTTCTAACGGTACAATTCTAGAGAAAGAAATAAAATTAGCATTACCTTTTTGCTTACCTGTACCTACGTCCACAGATATCTGCCTATTTTACCCAAAGGGCATTAGGAATTCTTGTGGGACACAATTACAACTAAACATCAAAATGAGGGTCTGATAAATTCTAAAAGGTCATAAGCAAAATAAATGATATTGATCAAAATGTAATACTGTACATATATATAGAGAGAGTATTATTATCCTCATTAACACCCAGAGAGGTGTTTTAATTGTTTAAAAAAGCAAATTATTTGTTAAATGTCAAAGCTTTGACATTTCTTTTATAGTCTGTTTATGTATGTCTAATTTATTAAATGGATTGTTCATCCCTACGTTTTTTTTCAAGATTAAAGAAGTATATCCTAGATTATAATTGTTACACAGGACAACTTTTCTAGACTTGTAACCCCACAGTGGAGGTATACTACATGCATTAATGATTTAGGTGTAATATCTACTTAATATTGTGCCTAATGATTCAGTAACAACAAATATTAAATATCGAAGGAGCATAAGGACTTTGGCAAAGCAAGGTATTTGAAAACATGATTCAATAACTTTAAAAGTTTACTATATGATATTTTTACACATGTGGAGTGAATGTCAGTTTGCTAATCACTTTGGAAGCACTTTTTCTAAAAGGAAGTTCACATGCTAGAGACACTGAACCTTTTGGTAAAATATTCCATCACCAAAAATTAAGAGATCAGCTTACATATATTTTTGAATAATGTAAAATCTGTTTTTCAGGGTTTTTTTTTTTGCTTGCTCATATTAAAGGAAGAAAAGCACAAGAGTCATAAAAAAAGATCTGCTTTAAAAGGAAAATAAACACAATTCCATGGCTTTACAAACATAGATTTACCCGTTTTAAAGAACACTCCGCAGCATTTATACAAAAATACCACACACAAATAGAGTGTAATCACTAAAAATCTACTTGTACAACATTTGGTATCATTTGATGAGTTGTTATTTCGCTGAAAAAATTGTATGTGATTGTACCACTATTTAAAAACATCAGACCATCCAGTAGTGATTTAAAAATTATCAACTGCCTAACTCTGGTTTAACCGAATAACGTGCAAATAAATAATAAATACCAACCACGAGAACTATAGAGGGTAGTGGATATAAGGGGGGCGGGAGGATCAAGTTATAATTCCGCTGAAGACTGTGGGAGCCAACTGTGATTTGAAGGCTCTGTTTCCCCTCTAAAATGCCAGGGTAAACCCTGTGCAACTTTGCACTTCTTGGTGAAGCCACTCTGCTTACTCAGTGTCAAAGGAGAGACTAGTCAGCAATCCACCGCAAGGTTTTTGGCAAAATCAATGTACAGAAAACAAGTTCATTCCTATTTTCACTACGGTCCCCACGCGCACCCCCCTCGCATGCCTGCCTCTCTCTGCCTCCCCCTCCCCCCGCCCCCGCAAGTTATTTAAGTGTTATGTCAGTGCAGATCAGCAAAGTTTTTCCGGCAAAGAAAGGCCGACTGTCTAAACTACCTTTCACACTTGTCCCAGAACCCTCGCAGACTGGCAGATGAGGAAGGAAAACGCTGTTTGGGGCAGAGAAGATGCAGAGGAAGAGGAAGCAGGGTGGGAAGGCAGGTCGGGGTCTTGGGAAAAGGCTGCAGAGGATCCCAACAACGGAGTTAGTTTAGGGGGCTGCACGAGAAGGAAGGACACGGAAATCGGGGGAACTGAGCACGAAGTGGCGGGCCGTGACCATTCTCTTTACCTGCTGTACTTCTTGGGGTCCCGGCGAGCAAACGGCCACTGTATTTCCCCTCATTCCCGACGGCATGAGACCACTGTCTCCTCTCCGGACAGCGCGGGCCTCGGCTCCGTCCTCCTTCCTCGGCGACCGCAGCGACAACTCTGCTTCTGGGCGGGGGAGCCGCTCCCCCGAGCCACGGGTGCCCACATCCCCGCCAGGGCTCCCGGTGCCACTGCCCCGGCGCGAGCGAGCGGAGGCGGAGGCCGGACGCCCGGGGGAGACTCGGCTCGGCTACGGCACCGCCCCCGAGGAGCCCCGCGCGCGCCGGGACAAGCCCCGGGCGCCCCCAGCCGGCCGCATACCCGCTCCGCGTGGGGCCAAAGCGTCCGGCTCCCTCCGTCGCGCCCCCTTTCAGCCCCATCACCGCCCCCCCCCCAAGTCCCTGTGCCCCTCCCACAACGGCCGGCGCCCCTGCGTGACTCCCCGCGTCCTTCGCGTCCCACCGTCCCGCGCCCCGCCAGCACCCCTGCGCCCCCATCGCCCCTCCTCCTGTCCCGGCGGTTCAGTCGCGCCCACCGCGGCCTGCTCGCCCTCTGCTCGCCCCCCACGGCCGCGCACGCGCACGGGTCGCTGAGCGGGACACTCGTGGACGTCCGCTCGCAGCCCGCTCCCCCTGCGCTACCCGCGGGGGGCGCCTCCCATCTTTTCCCCTTCGGTCCACTGCGTCTGCCTAACGCATCCCGGGCTTGGAGCTCGGGAGACGAACTAATTTTCCCACCTGGGCTCCCAGTCCCTTGCAGTTACAACAGTCTGCGCCTTCCTAATCTGAGGGGTTTTAGGGCTTCGCTGTTGAGAGTCTGGCCCAGAACTGCTTGGGCTTCAGAAGCCGCACGGTTTCCTCCTAGATCAAAGCAAGGGCCAGGTCCCGCCGCCAGGAGGCATCCCTCGGGATTTGCCGAAACTTGGCAGGGGCAAATATGTTGCCAAATACATAGAATCGGGCTCCCAAGTAGTAAGCGCCGATCCATTACTTTTAAGAAGCCTCTTTTAGGGGCGCCTGGGTGGCTCAGTGGGTTAAGCCTCTGCCTTCAGCTCAGGTCATGATCCCAGGGTCCTGGGATTGAGCCCCACATCGGGCTCTCTGCTCAGTGGGGAGCCTGCTTCCCCCTTTCTGTCTGCCTGCCTCTCTGTCTACTTGTGATCTCTCTCTGTCAAATAAATAAAATATTAAAAAAAAAAGAAGCCTCTTTTACCCTGTTTTTCTGAAGGCCTGCAGAGGTTCGCTCAACTGTGTTTATATGGCATATAGTTATCCTGTTAGTGCTTGTGTATTTCAGTCGTTCATTTTCTGGTTGACAGCCACATGTACACTTGGACCCCCTCATCTACACAGGAAAGTGACTTGTTTTTAGCAGTTCTGTGCCTGGAGAATGGTATGGGTATCTGAGCATGTTTGGTGAATGTGCTGGAGGTAAATTATCTCATCTAAAAGGATCATTTTGGTGTGTTTTATGATATTTTTAGATGGAGATAGGCTACTGTATGAGGAACCAAATGGAAACATAAAGATGCTGGAAAATTTACACATGTTTTTCATGTAATGAAATGGATAATTGCAAGAGAGAAATGTTTACAATGCTTAGATTATATTAAAGCAAACTTTTTCAAAGGTAGAGATCAAAAGGAGATAAGTCAATTTCCCAGGGAAGTGTAATGAAAATCTTTGTTATTCTCTACCTAATATGTGATAGTGACAACCACTTCTTTCAAAAACTTTACTCTCACAAGGATAGATAAGATTGACATACATTGAGATGTACTCTTAAGTATATATTAATCATTTTCTATTTCACATTTTCTTTTTATTTCTTTCTATTTGGTAATGAAAAGAACTGTAATTGTTGCTCTAAAAATTTCCCTGTTATCTAATAAAGGTTTCAGTTTATATATTTGTGTCAAAGAATTAAAAAGTTATTAATGCATTTTAATTGCCAAAACTAACGTGGTCTGAGTCCAGGACATCTCTTTTGTTGGCATACAAAGAAGTAACTGACAATAGCTCAATGTTGTGGATGGTGAGAACACTGAGGATCCAGAGCCCTTGGCATTATTCTCCTGGCAGAAAAGTTAATATATCCAAAGCAGTATAAGGAAAAAAAAACAACAACCCAGGAGTGTGTATGGGGTGTGAAGGCTCAGTTTGATTGAGCACCTTATCAGTAAAATATATTTTGAGCAACACAGTACATGGATATTTATTTGTAAATTATATACATTTCTGAATATATAATATACTATATGCATAAAATTAACATATTACATTGTAAAACAAATAGAAATTTTAAAAGGAGAGATACATGTACATACAAATAAGAAAAGTATTGGAAGGAAATGAGACTCTCCGCTCACCCTGTCCTTAGTGAAACAACCGTAAGTGGTGAAAGTATTAACAAAAATCACTTAAAGTCTCTGGAAATTGTCCCAAGGGCATACAGCAAATAAAGGAACACTTATTCATGAAAATATACTAAATCTTGGTAAGAAGAACAAAAATCTGGGCCACGACCCACTCTTCCAGCTCCCAGCTCAATGTCATGGAAGGTCCAATCTGAATGAGTGCAGCTGAGAAGATAGTCTGTCTCCCTCAGTTTTGGGTCTGGGATATTGGCTTCTCCCTGGGAGGGGCAGGACTCCACCATTTTCGGCTCCAGTCCCTCATGAGCATTATTCCAGGTAGGTGTGGCTGAGAGGTGTGGGGCTTTCCACCTACCCAGCCACCACTGTGAGGTGCAAGCTCAACCAAGGTACAGAGGGATTAAGACTATCGGGCTTAAAAAAAAAAAAAAAAAAAAAAAAGGACTATTGGGCTACTACTACTATCCCAATGGCAGCTTACTCATAGGGTGGAGGTTGCATGTTGGGAGAGGAAAACAGGATCCCGAGGGCTTCAGCCCTCCACCGGAGATCCCTGCTTAGAGAGTGGAAGTGTCACCATGAAAAAAAAGGCTGCTGTTGGCCTCCAGCTCTGGGGCAGTGGGCCAGAGGTCCTGTGTGGTGGGCAAGAAAAGTTGTACCATAGTGCCATAGGTCTCCCTAAGAAGACTGATTTTACTTAGAAGAGATCATGGTGAGGTTCATACCTAAGGGCACTGTCAGAAACACTGGAGAACTTGGTAATAAGCAATTAAGAGAAGGATGGTAACTCCATGATAGCAAAAAGCTAAATAAATGGTAGACCAGCTAGAAATTTAATAGAGAAAACCTTTCCTTAATAGGAAAAAGAAAGGAGCCCTCCTGGGGAGGAAGAAGCCTCAGAGACTGACCTCAAGGATTACCCAGGCAAAAGGGCTAACTGTAATTGGATCCAAGAGTAGAACAGTTTATGCCCAGGTATTGTTAAAAATAACAGAGAAGTCCACTAACAATTAGTGGAGGCTCGGAACTGAGTGTGAAATTCAGAGGCGAACTAGCCAAAAGCTTAACAGGGACCTCAGGGAAAAAAGTCTCACAGGCTAAACTGACCAAGAAAGAAAGAGGACTCAAATTCCCAAAGTTGGAAGTAAGAGAAAGACCATCATTATCAACCTTAGAGGAAAGGATTATAAAGGCATACTGTGAACAACTGTATACTGACAAATTATAGAATTTACATGATATATGCAAACAAATGCAAAAGAATGAAGTGTGTTCCCTTCTTCAAACTATGCACAATAGTTAACTTAAAATGGATCACAGGCCTCAATATAGGAGCTTGAAGAAAAGAGCCTCTGGAGAAAACATCAGAGTAAATCCTTGTAACCTTGGGTGAGGCAAATCACAAGCAACAAATGAAAAAAAAATAGACAAATTTGGCCTCAGCAAAATTAAAAATGTTTGATCTACAAATTATACCATCAAGAAAGTGAAGAAACCACATACTTGCAAATCAAATATTTGCAAATCACATTTCTACCAAGTGACTTATAACCAGATATATAAAGAACTTATACAACTCAGCAGGAAAAAGACAACCCAATGAAAAATAGACAAATGAACTGAATAGGTATTTCTCCAAAGAAAGTATGCAAATGACCAGTAAGTGCATGAAGAGATGCTCAACATTATTAGCCATTAAGGAAATAACAAACCAAAATCACAATGAAATACCATTCATACCATTCATACTCCCTAGAAAGGCTCTAATAAAAAAAGGACAAGTAATAGCAAATGTTGGCAAAGATGCGGGGCAATCCTCTTAGTACACTGAAAGACATAAAAACATATTTTCACACAAAGACTTGCATACAGATGTTTACAGTAGCATTATTCAGAAGAACCCAAATCTGGGAACAACAGATGTTTGTCTACTAATGGGTGAATTGTAAAAAAGTGGTCTATCCATGCAATGGAATATTATTCAGCTGTAAAAAGTAATTAAGTGCTGATCCGTGCTCCAATATGGATGAACCTTGAAAACATGCAGCGTGACAGAAACTAGTCACAAAAGATCACACTGTCTTATTCTACTTATGGGAAAGGTCCAAAAAAGACTGAGGGTGTAATAATATGTTACTGAGATGGTGGGGGTCATTTCACACCTCTGTGGATATACTAAAAGTCTCTCTCTCTTTACAAGATTTTATTTATTTATTTGACATAGAGAGAGAGCACAAACAGGGGGAGCAGCAGGCAGAGGCAGAGGGAGAAGCAGCTTCCCCAGTGAGCAGGGAGTCTGAAGCAGGGCTCAATTCCAGGACCCTGGGATCATGACCTGAGCCACCCAGACGCTCCCTAAAGTCTCTTAATTGGATACTATAAGTAAGGTGAATGTGTATGGTCTGCTAATAATATCTGAATAAAGCTACTAGACAAAGTGCTTGTAAATAAAAACAGTAACACACTCCCATGATGTTGGGCAGAAGTCAGAAGTGAGGCAGGTCTAAGGAGCCATTGTTCCTGCTTTTTACCTTTTCTTCTTTGGTAATTATTATTATTATTTTTAAAGATTTTATTTATTTATTTGTCAGAGAGAGAGAGAGAGGCAGAGGCAGAGGGAGAAGCAGACTCCCTGCCCATCAAGGAGCCTGATGTGGGACTCGATCCCAGGACGCTGGAATCATGACCAGAGCTGAAGGCAGCGGCTTAACCAACCGAGCTACCCAGGCATTCCTTTTCTTTGGTAATTAAAACTAAATGAGAAGGTCTCAGGTGACTTCTATAAAATCCATTTCCTCTCTGACATATTTTCTTCTGTGATAACCTTCCTGTTTTTTTTTGTTTTTATTCTTTGCACTGTATTTCACAAGACAGACTGTAAGCCAAGGGTTTTTTCTGTGACTGTGTTTATGTGTAATTTGGTACAGTGTATGTGTCAGAATTATCAATTGTGACTTTAAAATTCAGAGGGATACCATAGTGTGATAAAAGAACGTTGGGGGCGCCTGGGTGGCTCAGTGGGTTAAGCCACTGCCTTTGGCTCAGGTCATGATCTCAGGGTCTTGGGATCGAGCCCTGCATCGGGCTCTCCGCTTGGCGGGGAGCCTGCTTCCTCCTCTCTCTCTCTCTGCCTGCCTCTCTGCCTACTTGTGATCTCTGTCTGTCAAATAAATAAAATCTTAAAAAAAAAAAAAAAGAATGTCGAACTTTGTGCCAGGGGTCCTGGTTAATTTAAATTCAATTCCCACACCCAGCTATCTTTTCCATGGTGAGAGCTCTATGCATGGGCCCAAATCTTTTCATCTGTTATTGATACTGTTGCATAAAACGATCCCTTAAATTTATTTTTCAAAATTAATTTTTAAAAGTGCTTTTTTCCTGTTTTATTTTAAATGTTCAGTTTTCCATACTAATGACTGTGTCTCAAGAAAGGCTAGCATTTTGAATGTGCCTATGTTTCTTCCCTGTAGGCCTTGTGCCCTCCATGTACCGAAAACACTGTAGTTAGTTCTAAAAAATGAATGATTTTGAACATCAATAACCTAAGTATGTAAAGGTAGCCTCGTGTCATGTGAAGAGTTTATCTGGGTCTAGAAATCATGGGTTGTGATCTCTTTCTGCTGGTGACTCCAAGACCTTTGTTAAATTACTTGAAGTCTTAATCCCTGTACTTCCTAGTCTATAATATTAGGGTAAAAATTAGAACTTAAGTCATAGGACTGTTGTAAGAAATATACAAGTTAATGTTTATAAAACACCGAGCACAATTTCCAGCATCTAGGAAGTTATTTTTGAGGTAGGCCATCTTTTCCTTCTTTGAGCGCTAATATGGGTCACTTTTCACTGGCTACTCCAACAAAAAGGAGTAAAGAAGATACTTTTGAATGTCCTAATTAGCTGACATTTGCTGTAAAGTGCTTCATGTTCATATGTATGTATATATTTATACATATACAATATTTAAATAGCACACTCAGACATAACATACAACTTAAAATACACGTGATGTAGTATGCTTTTAAGAGAGTAGTGGATCTTTTCAAATACTCAACAAACTCCTGAGAAAAAATGATTAGACACATAGAATACTGTGGAACTCTGCTTGTGCAGGCCGGAGTTATGACAGTAAAATTTCAGTTTCAACAATATAGGACTACATATGAGGTTGTATTTTTTTCTTTTGCCGAAAAGAATCATTAAAACAATAACTTCTGCTCTATTACTATCTAATCTTTCATTAAAAAGGTCATTTTAATGTCCACCTGTGTTAAATAAATTATGTCAAAGTAAAATATATTCTTTAAACTTAATATTAGACTTTATTAGAAAAATTAATGTCTTTCCTTGATTTTTTCCTCACTTACTCATCTAGTATCAAAAATTTTCCCAAGGCAAAGGATGATAAAACTATTCAAAAGGGACTTTCTGGGGTTTTATGCCCAAGGAGAATTAATCCACGGCCTTGTAACTAAGTGACCCAAAGTTGACCCACTTCCAGCAGGGGATCCCACTGATATCCTGAAGCCCTGAGGACCAGAAGCTGAGGGAGAGTCAGAAGTACATCCCTTGACATGATTACATGCAAGCTGGGGAAAACAGGTTGGGTGCATCACAGTGACTGCAGGTGACAGACTGCTTTATAGGCACAAGGGGGACCAGGTGTCCAAGAAATACTTGGCAGATAGAAAGAGGACTTAAGCTTTGGTACAAGTCATAGCCAATTCATATTTGGGCTACATATTCTTGGGTCAGAGTATTTACCACTCATGTTTCTGACTGAAATTTGTGTGTATTTGTAAAAGTCTCAAAAGCAGAAGGTGGAGGTACTTCTGAGTTGACACTATTTTCATGTTATCTTGTCCAGGTTACTTGGCATAGGTGTGGCTTGAGAAAGTGGTTGGTGGTATGTTGGAGGATCTAGAAATATTAGTGGTGGTATTTAATAGCATGGTTATTTAATTAATTTATTTATTTTTGTCAGGCAGTGATTTACCAAAAATATACTTTTCTCTCACGTTGTAAGTTAGTCATTGTCTGGTTGGGTGGCTGCTGCTTCTCTGTGTCATAGGTTTTCTCGTTCCAGGATCCAGGTTAAAGGAGTAACCCTTATTGGTGGCAAGCTGTTCGTAAGGAAAACATCAAGAGAGCTTGATGGAAGAGAGAGCATCATGGAAACACATGATGTATCTCAAAGCTCCTGTTTCAACCTGGTGTATGTCAACCCAAGGACGTTCGTGTTCCAAAGGAAGTCACCTGCCCAAACCTCATATCAATGGAGTCTCAATGTATATGCTTATCCCTCACAAGACACTGCAGGTCACTTGGTCACAGGTCGGGGTGTGCATAATCCCCTAAATTATTTAGAGTCTAACGTCTAAAACAAATAGTTTGGAACAATAATGTAATCTACCACATAGGTAGGGTATTGATTAACTTTAGACTTAGAAAAATTTAATAATGCTAGTTTTATTGTTGAGATTTCATTTTCTACCTTAAAAATTCAGTAAGTTTTATGTAATTTCAAAACAAAAAGAATTGTGGTTTGGGATTTGATTAAATGGTTTCATGTGGACTGACACTTCTATTACATTTCCAACAATTACACTTTCTTTCTTTTGCTAGGACATTGGGTTTTTAGGCTGGGGCATACTTCCTAACTCTGTGGGTCACTTGGTACTGACTCAGAAATACAGCTCCCTAATTGATTCATGGCTATGTATGTGTATATTCTGCATGATTTTCTTGTTAAATCTGCATATCACATTATAAGTTGTGATTCTAGGGACAGATGTCTCTTTAAAGCCAAATACTTTTCTATAATATTTTATTGATATAACAAATATATTGAACAATAAATATGAATACTTTAGAAATATTCCTGTGCCTATCAAAGATGATGGATATTCCAGATAATCTTTACATACTCTTAATTTTTATAAACTTGAGTTATCTCAAAATATTTATTTTTACTATCATTAATGAAATCAATGAGCAATGCAATGGAATTTTTTTCAACGTTCCAATAGGCGATCATTAATAACAAGTACTGTGTGCAATGATCACATACTCACTTATCTTTTCCTTCTGTTCAATTCAGTTATTTTTTGTAGTGAACATTTCCAATTTCTCCTTGAAATTCACTCCTTAGCCATAGTAACATTGGGTGTTATAGATGATTTTCATTTTCAAAGTTTTCCTATTTTTTCTTTCTAATCTCATAATGTCCATGAGAGATGATCTGTTAAATGATTTGCTATGTAGCGATAGACTTTGACGTTTCTTTGAAATGCACCCTTGCATTTCTTTAGATCTCTTCTATTTGCTTTCACTTTATTGAAATAATTTTCATTATGTGATAATAAAAGTTAATGGCCCAGATTTTTCTCCAGTTCTTGAACATGTTGGGAGCAGTCAGGCATACTCTGAAACACAATGGACTCTTTATGTCCCTAATATCATCTATTATTCTTTCAGTATATTAATTATGCCTCAGTGTCTAAAAGTAATAATTATTGCCTGACAGAATATGTTATTCCTGACAATTATTTATCTAATAGTATAATAGACCTTTTGTCCTTTTCCTGTTTGCCTTCTACATTTCTTATTCTTTATTCACTGTATATTTTCATTGAATTTTTCACAGAAGAAATACCTACCCCTTTCTTAGGGTTCAAAACCTTAATTTAAAATAGTTAAAATGATAGCCCTCATCTTGTGCCAGCATGAAGCTTCACTAACTCTTAATTTAATCAATTTTAATATAATTTACAGATTGTTGTACTAAAAGTAATTTCCAGAGGCATAGTAATGTTATACACTATATGTTATTCCCAGTCCTCAACTCTCTTCTCTTTCCTCCTTTCCCTTTTTATATTAACAGCCATTTTTATTTCAACTTTCTCTTTCTCTCCCTATCCTATTCTTTTCTATTTTGTGTTACTTTGTGATTTCTTTTCACATTCTTTTTCTTTCCATCAACTTTTCTTCTTTTACTTCTGTCCACCATCTGTTTTTCTTTTCCACTTACTTATTTCAGATTTTTTTCTTTATTTGATGTTATCTCTTCTTAATTTTCTCTTTTTTCTTGTTTCTCTATCATTCATTATTAATACCACAAAACAAATAACCAAAACCTCTTTTGTGTCATTTAGCATGAGGAATTATTTGAGCATTAACAGGTCTCAATTATGCCTGTTTGAAAAAAAATAAAACTTAACCAACCAAAAGACAGGCCTAAAGTCCTTGAATTAGTGATGAGTTCAAGTATTACCAGCACTTAAGTAAAAAGGAAAAAAGAATGTATGCATGACTGAATAAAAGAAAAATTCTTCTCATAACATGGAAGTAAGAGAAATAAAGAGTAATTTGGGAAGGAAAGGCAAACTACTTAGGTGATAGATTCTGGAAGATACAGTAAGTCCATAATGGGAATAGGAGAAGGAAGATGGACCTAAAGGAGGAAGAGATGTAGCAGTGGGAAAAAAAACAAGAAAATTTCTCTTAAAATGAAGAAAGTTGTGGATATTTACTTAAAATTTTACCATGTTTAAAGTAGAACTAAAGAGATCATAATTTTTTTTTAAAAAACTGATTAACAAAAACAAACTTTGAATTATAAAATAAATAAGCCACATGGATGTTAAGTACAACATGAGGAATATAGTCAATAATACTGTAATAACTTTGTATAGTGACAGATTGTGACTACATTTATCATAGTGAGCATTTCATAATGTATATAAATGTCAAAATAATGTGTTCTACACCTGAAACTAATATAATACATATGTCAACTATACTTAAATAAAAAAGAGAATTTATTGACAATAATTGGGAAGAAATGTAAATGGCTAGTAAGGAGTTGGAATCAGCTTTACTTTAGGTTTTTTGGTTAATATTAAATATTGGCAGATAATAAAAACATTTTCACGTTTATGATTTAGTAGAATTTGACTTCTGCTAATATAATATTTATGTAAAACAGCAAAAGGTAAATTTTCAAATGTGTGAGGACTATAAAACTATACCACCATGTATTATATCTAGAAATATTGAATATTGAAGAAAACCATTACACATTGAAAGGGACTAGTGAAGGGAATAAAAATATGACATAGTTCTGTTTCTTTGGGAGAGTCTACAAAAACTGACTTGTTTCTCATGGTGACAGAAGAATGTAATTTTTTATAATGATAAAATCATTAGAATAAAATTAGTTATATAACTTCAAAGTCATAAATCACCAAAAATAGGATTATTTTTAGTTATTTGAGGGGAAAAATGAAGGAAATAATGAAACAAACAAAACATGTTAAAGTTTTTTTAAATATTAAAAGAGAAAGAAAAATTAAAAGATGAAAAATCAACTATAGAGCAATCTTATCGAATAACAACTTTTATCTAAAAAATAAATATGCCTCTCTCAGTGAGTGCAAGATTTTTGAAGTATATGCAACTAAATATTTTCTTGGATATATGAAGTCAAACATTTCTCTTTTTTATTCTTTGCTTTGTTTTCTGAATGTTAAATAAGGGAATAAGTTTCTAGTACTTTTGAAAAACCAAATTACTAGTTAACAACTTCCTATCATTAAATCACTGTGTGAGATATAATTTGAATTCTCACAATTCTATCTATACATTAATGGGAAATAAATCACTATACTACATATTTTAAAATAATGTAAAATTAAAAAACTCGACTAAATTCAATTAAATTCATCAGATATAACAAAGCATCAATATAATGTTAGGAACAATTATGAAAGGTGGATATGTGAAGCAATTATATTCATATAAATTGAAACAAAAGCTAAAATGACTCATCAAAGATAGCATTAAGATTAAGATATTGGTTTTATTTTTTCATGTAGAAAAGGTTGCCTGCTTTTTTACTATTTAGGTGAAATGATGTTAACATACTAACTATATTTATTTTATATTTATATATATATGGATATATATATGTAATTTTTATTCCATTGTTCTTATAATATATTTTTAATGTATAATACCTACTAACACACTTATTTTTTAAGTCATTAAAGTAAGTTAATCTTATTATAGAGGATTTGGAAAATAGAGACATAGAAACAAAATTGAACACCCATTAACATAATGCAACCATTGCTAGCATTTTCAGAGTTTCATTCTAGTTAGTTTATCCATGTAGACTTCTCCAGAATTTAAATATTAGTGTGGATATCTATTATTGTGAACCCAATTTTTCCAACTATTTAGAATTATTTTTAAAAGGGAATGTCCTTCCTTTTCCCACATTGATTAACCCTGCAGTAATAGCAAGATTTGAGTACACTTCACCTTGATAACCTGTGCCACCATTCACACCAAGAAGCAATTCCACCAGTCTTGAATTCAGCCAGGAAAAAAAATGAATTGGTAGGCTTTAGGTAATAATTCCATCCTTCATTTCCATAACTACCAAGGTCACAATTGTAGGTGATCTCATTAGTAGCATTTGTTAACAAGCCAAAGAGAAAAAAAAAATCGCAGGAGTGTCCATTGTTTTCTGCATATTGAAGTGGTGTGTATTTCATAGTCCATCCTTGAGCTGGCAATGAGGTGGCTTTTTTCCCTCAACATGGGATTCCCTGGGTAATCTTCACTGTGAGTAGGAATCATGTTCATTTGTTATAGAAGAAAAGCTACAACATGAAACCATGTAAGAAATAACGGATAGTCAAACAGGTCATGAACAGCTAGCTGGTCAAATATTAGATGTTTTTTGTGGGTACTTTAAAGCAACAGCAGATAATAAAGTTTTGTCAATACACATTCTCCACTGTGTGAGTTTAGTTCAAGTCTTGGTTTGTTGTGGCAATTGCTGACTTGTGAGGTGGGCAGAGATAGACGGGTTCCTATTCACCCCCTCATGTGCTACAAGATTCATCCTATTGGAATTTCAAGGAAGTGCAACAAGCACAGAGCTCAGGCATATGCATAGGGGCTCTCAGCATGCTTTCTCCCAGTCTTCGCTGCCTATTTAAGTCTCAGGTAGGGTGTCTGAAATGGAGGTGAGGGCACAGATGCAGGGGACTGGACATCTGGGTGAGATATGATATTGCTGGACTGGAAAAGCTTCGCTCTGATCTGTACAATGATTCTTTCAACTTGGATTTTCTGCACTATTCAGGAAGAACTGATGCCCCTCTCGGGTAAATAAACTTTAAGCTCATGTTTCTTGAACCAAACTTCAAGTCAGAAAGGTGACATCTTCACCAAGAAAAGAGGAGACCCAGTGGCTCACAGCCTCTGAGCAGCATCTTTGTTCCATTTAATGGGGACTTTGAAAGTTCTTTTTGCCAAACTTTCCCTTAAGATTCTCATTTTTTTATTTGTTAATTTTCATAGGAGTAAAAAGTAAAATTGCCAAGATATGTCTATGAGTTACAGGCCCAGAGCAGAACACCCTTTAACTGAACCAGACTTCTACATATTACTTTTCAGACATAACCTTGGCCAGAGTTCATTCTTCCTATTTTACTTTGAACTACTGTTTTCATTTTTTAAATTCTGTATTGGCTATAAGCTACAGCAAATTTTGCACATTATTGGAATTATTAAGTTATTAAATTAAATAATCATATTCTTTAAGTAGGTATCCAGGAGAACTATAAGAACACACTGCATAGTGAAGCTGGGGCAGTGATCATATAATACGCTTTTTCTTGGGTCATGAAATATTTTCTTCACAAAATTTCCTTTAGAAAATTCTCAGAGCTGCCTCTGATGAGAGTATGGATTGATAATATTGTGGATTCTATCCTAAAATCTCTAAAAATTTGGTTTTAAAACCTATAATCTCTTTTAAATCAAATTTGAAAACAAATGAAAATTTTAAAGGTAAATCAATGCGATGTTTTCTTAAAAGGAATTTTAAATAAAATAAAATACAGAAAAGAGCACAGAGCATAAAGGTAAAGCTCAGTGAGTAATCACATTGTGATTGTCCACATATCCAACATTCAGACCGACAAGCAGAAGTTTATTGGCATGTTTGTGAACTTGCTTGTGCTCATTCTGTTATGGCTCCTTCCTTCTTACTCAGTGCCAACCACTATTTGTGATTTTTAACAAGAAGAAAAAATTCAGTTTTATCTGTTTTGGGAACTTTAAATGAAATCCTATAATACATGGATGATAGAGAGATGATAGATAGATAGATAGATAGATAGATGATAGACAGATGATAGGTAGATAGACAGATGATAGACAGATTTGTGTCTGGCTTCCTCTGCACATGACTGTTTATGAACCTCATTTGTATTGTTGCATATAGCTGCAGTTCATTTTTGTTGTTTTATATTACAATTGGATAGTCAGAAGACAATTTGTGTTACAGCTGATGGACATTGGTCTTTTTTCCCCATTTTGACTATATGAATAATCTTGCACATGTCTTCTGGTACACTGTGCAAATATCTCTGTTGCATGTGTACCAAAGACTGTATTCTTGGAGAATGTCCTACACTACGTTATTGATCTGGGAAAATCCTACTTAACCTTCAAGTCACTCAGAAGACATGATATGAAAGAAGACTGGTAACAAAAACAACAAAGAACACTAAATAATGGTTTCTAATGAAGATATTGGTGATAATGTCATTAAGATTAAATACCAAATATGCATTTTAAATTTATATGCACAGGTTATCAAATCTAATCCAATCCAATCTAATCCTGATAGTGTCATGGAAATGTTAACAAAATATGTAATTAATTGGTGTTTATAAAAACTTATACCTGAAAAGCTACTGGCTTAGAATTGTTTTACAGATAGTAGACATTGCATGAAAATATAAAATATAGAAATATTATAGGAGTCATTTTTTAAATTTGTCTTCAACAAGATTAATTCCCTGAAAATTAGTTGTTTTTCAGATCATTATTTCCCCAGAGGTTTCAATTAAGTTCAAGTATCATTAGGCTGTTTTTGTGTCTGTGACATTCTGAGATATAGCTGTGGGGAACAAACGGGAATGTGCCAGGTTTGGGTAGAATTATTTATAGATTAAAAATTAATTTACCTTCCAATCAGTCCTCCTGACAGCTGATTGACAGGGGCCAACAAATTAGTCTCAGAAGAATGGGAGAAGTTATTCTGAACAGGAAAGCCATGGGCATGGGGAAAGTGTACAGGCAGGTGAAAGAAGGTCAAAATGGTGAAGCTTAGAGGCAACCCAGTAACTGTTGATCCTAAATGTGGACTTTAGTCTCAAAATTAAAGTATTCAGATTCATAATCAGAGCTCAGTATCAACAGTGTCTAAAGTTAGGTGATTGTTTAAATAAACCCCAAGCATTGTCTCCATTTTCCTATATTATTCTTTGATGGTAGGACTTCAATTGTTGCATTAAAATTATTGAATTATTGCAGTGACATGATTGCATCAAGTCTTCAAGATTTTGTCTATAAAATTTCCCACCTAAACTTGACTGACCCACTTGAACAGCTCATCAAAAGATATGTTTCCATTTATTTGATGAGCATTTAACTTACATAATGACATTTTTGGTTTTAATATTGTAATCTTTCCTTATAAGTGTTAGTGCCAATCACTTACTTATAGGCTATACATTTAGCCCAAGTTCTGGATTAAGTCGAATTCCTGCTGCAATTGCCTTCTTTCATGGTTTAATTAACTAAGCAGATTTTAATATAATATATTTTAGCCTATCATTTCTAAAAATTAACTTTCATGATGTGTTAAGAATTAAATACCACCAAGTTGCTGCAAAATTGTTACCATTTTAATAGAACTACACAAAACGGGAAGAAATTACTGAGATTTAATGCGGTTCTTGAAAATTTTAGTTATGAGATCCATCAAAGCTGACATCTTAATTTTGTTCTACTCTTCAAGTGATGCATTTATTTTTATGTAATTATGAGCTGTCAAAGTCCCCTTTCATAACAACAGATTTTATTTGCTTCACTGAACTTAATGAAATCCATGTGCATGAGTGAATTTCACAGCAATTTTTAAATTCAGTACCTGAAATTTTTTTTTCTAATGGCATCTAATATTTTAAAACATGAAGGATATTAAGAAAGCAAATAAAAGCCAAAGAACCACAGGTTAAAAGATACTGAAGAAATATTTAGCATATTTTGATGACTTCAGTCAGTTTTATTCCTATATCATTTCAATCTCTTGGATAACTAGTTTAATCCTAACATTGCCAGATAACTTTCTTGGGAAATACAGTTGTCTTCCCTTATTTGTGGTTTTGCTTTCCATGGTTTTGGTTACTCCTAGTCAACCTTTGTCTGAAAGCAGATGATCCTCCTTCTGACTTATCAAAACGTCAATAGTAGCATCACGATGCCTACGTTGTTCACCTCAATTCATCTCATCACTCAGACATTTTATCATCTCACACCTTCACAAGAGGAATGAGTATGGTACAATAAGACATTTTCTGAGAAAGAGAGAAAGAGAGAAACCACAGTCACATAACTTTGAGCTTTGGTTCCCAATAAGGGAATTGGATTAAGGTAAACATTCTTTTTTTTTTTTTAAAGATTTTATTTATTTATTTGTCAGAGAGAGAGGGAGAGAGAGTGAGCAAGCACAGGCAGACAGAGTGGCAGGCTGAGGGAGAAGCAGGCTCCCTGCCGAGCAAGGAGCCCGATGTGGGACTCGATCCCAGGATGCTGGGATCATGACCTGAGCTGAAGGCAGCTGCTTAACCAACTGAGCCACCCAGGCGTCCCTAAGGTAAACATTCTTAACGTGCATTCTAAGAATTGGACCTCAGCATTCTCTGAAATTCCTAAAATTATAAACAAAATTTTGAGTAGGTGTGCATAGGTTTGGGCACTGTCTCCGACCTTTATAAGATTCTCAAAAAGTTTCCTTGATTACCATAACTTCACATTGCTTAGTGCCAGATTATTTTTCAGATACATTTCTAATAATCACTTGCAAAAAATGTATTGAAGCCTTTAGAGCCTCTGGACTATGCTAGAAATTTCAGAAGTCATGGCTTAGGCCACTGGAATAAACACATAAGAGGCCCTAAACCATATTGTGAATGTATAAAAACATTATTAAATGTGCTAACCCAGAAACTGGCACTAGCCAGGGTAGAAAACAAACAGTTGTCACTCTCATTACTGCAGTCTTTGTAGATAAAAAAATACCCATTACAGATTTACATATCTAGAAATTCATGACATAAATTAACTTGAATTAGAAGTCACAAGGTTTCTTAGCTAGGGGGTTTCAAGCTGTGACTTTCTGCAACATGTAAATTCAGTGAACCTAAAACATCTTCGCCATGAATAGTCATGACCAGATTTCAAGAATTGTATCGTAATTTCATATTGAAACTATAGTCTAAAATGTTCATTAACATTAGCGATAAAATAAAATCTGAATCGGCACGAATTCCTGATCTATACTTAAAAATTTTACCCTTGTGCTCTTGGTTGTTGTTGCTTTAAATCATTTAAAATGTTTGCAATAATCTGTAACAGAGTAACTAGGAATTTTTTAGATGGAATTAAATAGATATTTTCTAATCTTAACTCTCACTTCATTGGTTTCAACTTTGGTGATCTAAAAAAAATCCTTCATAAACTTTTATAACCACTTTAACCTGGTCTTATATATTCAATTAAATACAATTAAGCAAACAGTCAAGTGGTGCCTACTTTATGTCAAGAAATGCACCAGCCAGGAGAAGAAAAACAAAGAAAAAGACATTCTGCATGAGGAACTTCTTAAAGGCAAATTAACAGCTCACTTTGGAGCATGAGGAAATGAGAGGTGGTGTCAGGTTTCCAAAAAGCAGTTTTTCAAAGAATATTGTTAGGATGTTATGCGCTGAGAAAAAGTAAAATAAGAAGGACATTGACAATGGTTAGATTTAGTATCGAATATGTCAGATTTGGAGTACATTGTGAATTCAAGATAATTTTACGTTGCTCACTAGGATATGGTCATGAAACAGTCTGGTATTACTCAGCTTAGTCTGGAGTAAGCCAAAGGAGTTATACTGATATTCTGAGACCTAACTTGAACCCTGTAACTTTCTCCTTAATAAAAAATAATTAAAGATAGGGTACTAGGAGCAACACTGAAAATTTCTGTAAGTCAAAGACACTGTAAAATGTGAAAACAACAGTCACATGTGGGGAAATAATATTTGTGATGCATAACCTACAAAGAATGATTATTTGGAAGGTATAGATAACTCCTCTAAAGTTAAAACTTGCAAAAGGGGAAACAATACAACCAATGAAGGTACAATATAGATTGTGACGGAGGGTCAACAACTCCTTCCTTCCCTGTGTGTGTGTGTGTGTGTGTGTGTAAGGTGATTTATCCGTTTAGAGATGGACTCTGTTTTTCCTCCCCTTGAATCTAGGCTGTTTTTATGAATTTCCTTGACCAAGAAAATGCAGCAGAAATCATAGCAGATGAGCGATTAGTAGAAAAGGAAGTCTGAACGTCTGATACAATGAAAACATGTATAACCTTGCTAGTGACCACAGACATGAAAGTGGAAGGATGATGTCATTTCACACACATCGGGAAGGCACTTTCATAAAGCCTGATAATATCAAACGGTGGCGAGGGAGTCATATACCACTGGGGTCGATAAAGGTTGATTCAAACACATTAGAGAATAATTGTGGAATATCCAGATACATAGCATAGGAACATTTTCCAAACAGCAAACTCTGTTCTGTGTGCACACACTAGACTAATTTTCACATAAGCTTGTGGAAACATTGTGAGAATGTTTAACGTGGTTCTGTTTATTAAAGTAAAAGACTCGATGGGTTACCTGGGTGGTTCAGTTGGTTGAGCGTCTGCCTTCAGCCCAAGTCATGATCTTGGAACCCTGGGTTCGAGCCCCGAGTCGGGCTTCTTGCTCAATGGAGAGCCTGTTTCTCCCTCTGCCTGCTGCTCCTCCTGCTTGTGCTCCCTCTCTCTCACTCTCGCTCTATTTCAAATAAAAAACTAAAATCTTTTTTTAAAAGTAAAAGATTAGGAATCAACTAAATGTTTGTCCTCAGGAGATAGAAAAATTTATGATGTGTTTGTACAAATGAGAAAAGTGAGTTATAAAATACAACTTACATTTATTGAATGCTCTTATAGATTGTGGGCACAATTCTAAGTTGTTTCCATGTATTTTTTTCATTTTAATCCTCCTTACACTACTGTGAGTACTGTCTATGATTCTCATCAGCATCCTTCCTGTTTTACAGAGAAATATTTTCCTAAGACATACAGCTGGAGAATGGAAGGGTGGAGATTTGAATTCAGCAGTCCATATTCTTAATGACTCCTTTATGCTGCATTTTGAAAATTATTGAAGACCTCCAAGGAGTCCTCCTGAGAAATATCATTTGCAAACCTCTGCCCCAGAGATAGCTGGATGAGGGTAAGAACTTGTTGTTCCCTTCCTGAGTTCCTGCTTAAACTGAACCTCTAGATTCAAGGTGTACAATTGTGAGAATAGAGGGGTGTCCGGGCAGAAGAATGTAGCTTGCTTGAGAAGATCAAATACAGGACTGTTATATAAAATTTTCAAAGGCCTTAAATAACTTTGACACACTCAGAAGAAACAAAATGTAGATTTTGTTATATTAAAGGAAGGTTTTTGTGTTTGAAAAGAGACAATCAAATCGTTAGACCTGATACTAGTATATTAGAAATATAGAGACGTGTAAGGATTCAACAAGACTGTGTATTTATTGTGCCTGGTACATGGGAGGCACTCAATAAATGTTCTCTTCTTTAATCTGGAATTTCTGTTTGCAGTACTAGTGTTTATTTTAATACCTCAATAAACCATGGGCTTTCATAGAAAAGCCCTTGAGGTCTGAATTTATGAATTTGTATGTGCTGATTTCAGCATGTTCTAAGTATACAAGCAAGGAAACAAGAAATAATAATGGATTTTGAATAGCTGTGCAAAGTCAGCAGCCAGAAAGATGTCCAAGAACCAGTAAAATTTTATTAATAAGTAGAGGAAAGTGGAGGTCACTTATTGGCCAAGACCAAGTGTGTTCTAGAAGTAGTTTATAATTCCCATCAGCAGTATACCCTTGAAAACAGTCATGAATTTCTGTCACCTTGATAGGGGAATGCTTGTTCTTGTTCAAGATGATGGAGAACAGCACTGAATAAAACAAACACCTCAGCCACCAGGAAGCTTAGTGACAGACAATAAACACATAAATATGTAAAATAGATGCCATATCAATACTGGGAGAAATGGTGATAAATGCCTTGATTAACAATAAACCAGGAAAGGGGCTTATGATGTGTAGATGGGCACCAAGGGTCGAGACTGTAAATTAGGTGGGGGTGGGTTCTCCTGGAGAAGTGGCCTTATAGTAAAAACCTGCAAGAAAGGCTATTGTGTGTAAAAGAGAGAGTAGGAAGTATAAGAACACACCTGTTAGCTCTAGAAATAGCAGGGAGGCTGATTTACTTGATCACAGTAGTTAGGGAGAGTGTAGAAATGACGATGGCCAGATCAGGTACCATTTGCTGGTCACTGAAAAGACATTGGCTTGTTCTTGAAGTGTGGGAAACCATTGAGTGATACTGTTGGAGACTGAATTGTACACTGCACCCCCATTCACATGCTGAAGCTCTAACCCCCCAAGATGACTGTATTTGAAGATTTGGACTTTAAGGAGATTATTGGGTTAAATAAAGTCCTAAGGGTGTAGCCCTGATTCACTCTAATTGGTATCCTCATAGGACAAAGAGATTAGGACATTGGACAGATACTAGGTGTGTGAGGACAAGAGGAAAGGCCATGTGAAGACCCTGTGAGAAGGTAGCCATCTACAAGCCAGGAAGAGAGGCCTCGGGAGAAATCAAACCTGCTGACCCCTTGATCCTACACTTCCAGCCTCCAGGACAGTGGGAAGTAAATTTCTGTTGTTTAGGCCCTCCACTGAATAGATCGCAATGACAGGAGCAATGTGGCAGAATTTATTGCAGTAGTCCAGGTAGGAGTGACAGGGGCTTGGGCCCTAATGGGTCGGATTAACCCATTATGGGAGAAGCTGCATCCTGGAGTTCCTAACTTGCTGGTTATGGGATGATTTTACTTACTGGGACTGAAATCCGTGGATCTGAAAGATAGATGACATTTTCTTTGAAGGGCTTTTTCAAGAAAGCAAACTTTGAGGGTCAGGAATTTAGGTCCTGGAGCAATCTGTGTTCATAGCTAGGATTTGAGTCCGCCTGATGTAATACAAATATATGCTATAATATATATTCCTCAAATATGATACATAGATAGCCATCAGATATTTTACATGTATATCCTTCTGATATGCATTGTATATATAACTGTCCTATATATTTATGTATAGGTCTCCTTAGAACTCTATTTTTGCATGGAGTAGCTCTTTTAGTCTGATTAGACAGAGCTGGAACGGGCAACAAAGTGTTTCCTAGAAATTTCCATCCACCACACTGTACTGACTTTGAAGGTTCTCCTGACTAGAAGGCTCTTCCATTTCTGTGTTTCCACACAAAATCCCTCCCCTTTGAACTCTTCTCAGATCCAACCCCCTCCATGGAATCATTTTGGATTCCTCTAGCCCTTCCTTAGGGTTGTATGTCTGAGCTATTTGCTCATTATTTGCATCACATGATCTTGTTATTACAGACTTTATTTTATATTTCACAAAGTAGTTCATAGTTTCTTTTGATGTGTTTACCTGGCTAGGTTGTGAATTCACTGAGAGCAATAACCATGCTTTTATTTTTTTGTTCTTAAAAATATTGAGGGGCACCTGGGTGGCTCAGCTGGTTGTGTCTGCCTTTGGCCCGGGTCATGATCCCTGGGTTCTGGGATCAAGCCCTGTGTTGGGCTCCCTGCTCAGCAGAGAGCCTGCTTCTCCCTCTCCCTGCCACACCCCCTACCTCATGATCTCTCTCTCTCTTTCTCATGATCTCTCTTTCTCTCAAATTAATAAATAAAATCTTAAAACATATTGAGATAAAAAGTGGTCAAAGCTTTGGCTAGATATTTTGCTTATATGAAATAGAAAAATACTTTTAAAATAAATTTTATGGATAATTCTTTGCTTTGAAGAATAATTTGCTTCTAACGCTTCTCCAAAATAATCTTTTAAAGAGAAATCATTTTCACATTGATATTAAATTAGAGATGTGTTTCACTGGAATATTTCTGTTGGTCTATAAAATAAAATCACACATAAAAAGGGAAAAAATCCTTCTGAACAAATGTCAACACAATATTCCCAGTAATTACAGTATGCTTTTATTCTAAAAATACAATGCAGATTCAGAGAAAACATGATGCAGCAAAATGAAATGCCCTCTGGCAGCGTGATAGTCTGGTCAGCATGCCCGGTGATGTTTATAGGAGCTGTAATTTAATGATTTAAATTACTTAATTACACTTTATAATGATTTTTGTATGATTCCAAACTGCCTAAACAGTTTAAGGTCATTTCCAAGAAAAATTTTAGACCTTTTTTGTAGCTTCCTGGATATGTGAAAATTTTGTTGTGAATCTCTTAAGGAGAAACAATGAAAAGTAACATTAAGACCTCAAATAAATAATCCCCTGCTGAACAGTTAATTCATTCACTTGACAATTATTTATTGAACGTTAATGTGGGCCAGCTAGCATGAAGAACAGGAGGGAGGAGGGTAAGGTCTCAACATCAACTAATTTGTTTAGTACATCTCAACCAAAGCAACTTCTGCTTGCTAGTGGAGTGGAGAGTTCACAGGGATTGATTTTACTTATGGGGGCTGCATTATGGATTATTGGCAATTCAGTTGCAGGTGAGATCTAAAATTAGACATGACTCATAGTCTGATCTTTCTCTCTGTTTTTGGGCTTCTCTGAAATAGTAAGAGTATGGCACACATCATACATATATGCTCTGTCTGCTTCCCCACTAGATTTGAAGCAGTGTGCTTGTCGGGTCAGCACTTGAACCCCCGTACCCCATCAGACCAGAAACTGGCATAGAAAAGTGTGTATGCAATTTTAGCTAATGAATGGGCAGAGGCATGAGTAAAGGTATGATCCTGTCTGACCTGGAATTTAAAACTGGCTCTTTAGAATGTACTTATACATTTACTTTTCTCTCTTCCGTTTTACAATTCTCTTGTTTTTTGGGAACAACCTTTGTCTTGAATTGTGTTTGTCATTTTCCAGATTTATCTGTGGTCCAGCACATACCTCATTTAACTTGAATATTAATACGTGTTTTTCTGAAGGTGTTCCTGTGTCTCCTTGCATGTGTTTTGCTATTTGAAAGTTTTTTTTTTTAATCATAGTTCCCAGGGATATGAGGAGGTCCTCAATTATACCTGGATTTGCATTATTTGTTTAATAAGATAAGAGCAGATGTGCTGAGATAGTTTAAAGAGTATCTATTCCAGGCGCAGATGTGTCTCTGTTAAATCACCAATTCGAGGTAATATATGCTGCTGTTGTATGTTCACTTTCATTAAAATCTATCTCTAAGCAATTTATCTTTATTAATTTGTGATTTTTTTCCCTCAAAAATGGCCAGGAAATTTTGGCCAGAAAATTCTGACTCCCCGCAGACTGCAGAATTGTACATCTGGTAACTCTTTTGAGAGCAGTCTGCATTCATCTTTCAATAGACTAGCAGGGTTTTTTCTTTTGATTTTTATCATTATTTAATGTATATTGTATTTATGATTGTAATTCTAGTTTGCATACATTGTAAAAATTGTGAAAGAGCATTTAAAAAATTGACACTAGCTATAACCCCAATATTACTAACATTTTAATGTATTTGTGCATCTTTTTTCCCTATACCATTAAAATTATTTCTATTAAAATTTTCCATTCAGCATTCCATCTATCCAAATGACCAATGCCATTGCAGAGATAGTTAAAAAGCCCTTATTAAAGTTAAATCCAGGTACAGTAAAATTCTTTTATTCTCCATATATATTGAGACATTTCTCTTTCCCTTTGTACAGTGCTTGCCTATGTTATACCCTTCACATTTTTCAAGGTGAAAATTATTTGACTCACATAGTGAACAATAACTTTGAGATTCTCATTGTCTGTCTGTGCCTTAGAAAAGATGCAATGTAATTGTCTTAATATACTTTTGACTTTATATTTAAGCAAGTTACTGTGTTTTAAAGAATCTTTGCCTTTCACAAAAGGTGGCCAACCCAGTCACAGATGTATTGTCTCTTCAGACATGTCTTCATTCAACTGTACAATACAATAAATGGTATTGTATAATTGAAATTTGCTAAGAGAGTAGAACTCAAATGTTCCCTCTCATACCCGCAAAAGGGAAGGGATTGATGTGTTAATTAAAAATGGGGAGGCTCTTTTCACAATGTGTGTATATGTATCTAAATTACCACTATGTATATTTTAAATATTTTATAATTTTCTATGTCAATTATACTTCAATAAAGCTGAAATTAAAAAAGAAAAAACTACCAAATAGGCACTTTCCAAATATTTACTGGAAGAATGTTTTCTAACTGCATTTCCAATATTCAACGAATCTTAATTGCAAAAGTGACACAGACCATCTTATGTGCCAGATATGAGTCATTTAACCGGGAAAATTTTCCTTTCTGTGTTGGCTCCTAAAAGCTTAGTGCAGAATAAATTCAGGATCTCCATTGTCTACTTGTGTATTAGGAAAGAGGCAAAGCAAGTGCCTTAAAAGTTTACCTCACTTTTGGACCTCATTCTGTTGCATTTAACATTCCTGCTCTTATTTTCCTTTATTTTAGTTCATCATTTTGTGGTGTTTTAAGTCTTTTATTATGAACTCTTTAGAAGCTTTTCTGAAAGGAGAATTTTAAGAGAATAAGTAAAATAAACTAATATAAATCCTGATTTCATGAATGCATTTTCTTCCTTTAAAAATGAATTTTTACCGTAGAGTCCAGAGGACGGGTGGGGTAATGGACATTGGGGAGGGTATGTGCTATGGTTAGTGCTGTGAAGTGTGTAAACCTGGCGATTCACAGACATGTACCCCTGGGGATAAAAAATTGTTTATAAAAAAATAAAAATTTTTAAAAAAATAAATAAATAAAAATTAAAAAAATGAATTTTTATGTCATCTAAAATCTAATAACTCCACTGAATTTTGAAAGTGCTGATTTTCTTAATTTTTATTTTCCACATTTTTGATGAGTATAGAATGTACTTGTAGAATGGTAGGAATTAAAGAAGCCTCCATGTATAATGGATTTCAGTTTTGTAATTCCAATGAATATCACTTGAAATTTATAGTCTTGGCAGATGTTTCACACACCACCACCACCGCTAGCACCACCACCGCCTCCCACAAATAATATAATCTGAGAGTTGGAAGGGACTCGTCATGTAACAGAAGGGAAATTTGAATTGCAGAGCATAAGTGGCTTGACTAAGGTACATTGGTTTTCAGCAGAGTGAAAATAGAACTTGGGTCACTTGACTTAACTCACTCCCCTTTGTCTATTTCCCTCACCACAATGATCAATCCATTTCAGACATACTTTGTTCACACTTGCACATAAATATTAAGGAGTCTACAGTCCCCAGCCCCTGGAAGGCTTTCATTCTGGTGTTAAAGAAAACAAAAAACAGGTTAGCTGGGAGACAAAGCGTAGAATACTCATTGTATGAGAATGATCCTGAGGGTTACGGGGTCTTAAGAGGATGGACGACATCCGTTTGAGGGGTGGGAAAGGCCCCAGTCATGTGGGAACCCAAGGGCTGTGTTCAGTGTTGGGCTGTTTTCTGATTGTCAGAGGTTGAAGGTAGGAAATAGGCCCAGCAGGTAAACCCTGAAATGACACAGTGGGAGGCATGTCCAATACACCTGCAGTTGGGAGGCATGAAGTAGCAAACACATGCTCTGCTGTTACATGTTCCCCTTCAGGAAGACAAGGGAGTGGAAATCATTCTAGGATCATCAGGCAAAAACTACAAAATGCTACAGTACTTTGTGTGTTTCTCAAACTTGGATGTGCATATGAATTAGCAAAAGTACGGTGCCTGATGAAGCTCTGGGGTGGGTCTGAGAGTTAGCTTTTCTCCCATGCTCCCAGGTGATACCACCCTTCAGGCCTGTGGCAAGACTCCAATTGGTAATTAGTAGTCAGAACGCCTATGAAGGCTGTGCCATGGGGTGTTTCATGATCATTTAAGTATTTTTAAACTATGTTTTCCAGAGGCCCCCTGGAGTTGGCAGTAATTATTATGCAAATAAGTTACATTTTAACCTGCTGTAGTTTTGGGGGAATCTAAAGATTTCACTTGCAATAATTGGGTGGATTGCAAGTTTTCAAGTAACCGAGAGATGTATGTCTGCCCAAAAGAGCTTTAGTAGTTAGAAGGAGGGTTTGAGACAGAAGGCTAGGAGACCAGGTAAATTTCCATCCTTGTAACACTTTATTAGGGTTTATGGCAGCTTTGGCTCAGATGGTGAAACTGAGAACTGAAAAAGAAGGCGGTGTTTCAGAATATCTGAGTAGGACTAGGTAGCTTATTGGATATCAGAGGTCAAATGAGAATCAGGGATCTGAACTCTCTCCAGGATTTCAGCTGAAAAGAAAAGTTAGAATTTTGTCGTCTACTTGACAGGGGTGGGCACTTCTTCCTATGTCTGCCTGTTTCTTCCATAAATATCCTGGGAGCAGCTGGGTCCCCAGACCCACTCCTCGGCCCTATCACCGGACCTTGTTACCATGGTGCAGCTCTCGACCCTTCTTCTTTTCCTCTTCACCTTCCGTTTTAACAGCAGTTAACATAACAGTGTTTTTTCCTTTCTTTAATTCATGAGATTTTCTTCTTAATTAGGCTAAGCCCTCCTCCAGCCAAGAACGGTGTTTAATTTATTTTTTGCAAACATAAGGCCTGGCACCAGGTGCTTGAAAAAAAGTCGTTTGGATGAATAAACATTGAGAACTACAACATTTTAATTCCTCATTTGCCCGAGTCCACGTGCTCAGGAAGCACATGTCCAACATCAGTTAGCCTAATGGTCATATGATCAGGGGCCCTGGGATGTCAGCAGAGGCTGGAGTCTGGAGTCTGGCAGATCGGCCCCTTACAAGGTATGTGACCTTGGATAAATTATTTAACCTCTCTAGGTTTCCAAGCTGCTTAAAAGCTCTATAACTTTCCTTTAAGTGGAGGTGAACATTGCCATCTTCCTTTAAAGACAGCCTTCAGTGTTGCTATGTAATGTTTTACATTTTTCCAAAATGCAACACCAGGAATCAAAATGTGAGCAGACTTAGGTACTTAAGTGGACCTTGAAAACAACCACAGAACAACAGCAATTTCAGAAGGGATATAATCATCCAAAACTGTTGACATTGGAGAGGAAAAATAAAGACCATTTATTTTTCAGCATGACACTAAGGGTCCATCAAAACATGTACAAATCTTCTTGAGGAAAAAGGAAGACACATTTAATGCTGCGACCAGCCGAGTCACCGAATTTGAATGTAATGGAGAGAATCCGGAGTGAACTCAGAGTAGTTGTCTTGAAAATCTATAACAACGAAGATCTATTGAAACAATTCCTTATGAATGTCTAGATATAGCTCTTTACCAAATGTAGGGCATGGAGTTGCATTATTCCAAGGAGACTTCCTCCTGTAATAAAATGTAACAATGGACATAGAAAGTATAAAATGCTTGCCTCTGAAAGGTAACTTTTGGACTCAGAGGCTTTCATTTCTTATCACATACGATAGAATCATTTTTGAATTTGAAATCCCATTTATATTCACAATAGTACTTTAAAACTTTTAATAGGTACTTTCATTTCCAAAAAGAAGGGTTCACACATGAAGACCATCACACACTTTTGTCAGTAAAGCTTCCATAGCATATTGAAAGAAAGAAATCAGGAGAGTTTTTCCTCTTTCTAGTTAATTGCATCGGAGTTTGCTCAGTTTTTCTCTTGCCTCTGCATGTGCAATTATGGGATAAAACATTAAATATAAGAAAATCAGGATTAATCTTAGCTTTGTATATGACATATGCAAAAATAGCATTGTTTAATGACTTTGGCCAAAGGCAATGAGCCAGATTCCTTCCAATGCCTTAATTAATCCCTGATACTAAACTAAGTTCTTAAATTCACTAGAGTGCAACTGATGTTACAGCTTCTCCAAGTGCCTCCCAGGGAGTGACAGCGGCAGGGCTAATGTATGTCTTCTGAAATACTTCAGACCTCTATGTTCTGCATTTTTTCCAATGGCTCAGCTCACATAAGGTTTCCAAAGTATTTAATCAAATACACCTTAAAATACAGAAAAAGAAAAAAGAGAAAAAATATACTTCAAGCTATGGCAAACTTCAATATTTTGTGGGTTCTACATTGTCTACAAGAAAAATTCTAGGAGTGCCTAGTGGCTCAGTCAGTCAAGCACCGACTGTCATTTCAGCTCGGGTCATGATCTCAGGTGATGAGATTGAGCCCCAAGTTGGGTTCTGTGCTCAGCGCAGAGCTGGCTTGTTCTTTCTGCCTCCCACTGCACTTCTGCCTGCTTGCAGGCATGCACTTGTGCTCTCTCTCCCTCTAATAAATAAATAAAATCTTAAAAAAAAAAAACCAGCACAGAAAAACAGAAAAATTTGGACCCGCAGGGCCTTTTACACTCTAACATTGCTATCTTTCTCATCTTACCCAACCAAGGCCATTGTCCTGTGTTTTCTATGTTTGAATTAAAATGAGTCTGTTTTTTCCACTTGGAAACCATTCCTCCCTTACTCTGGGATTCAAGGCTCTGTGAAGTCCTCATGTTTCCTTCTAGATGGGGTTCGAGTCTAGACGTCAATAGTCAAGTTGTTCGTCTTCCTCTGTCCTCACAGAGTTTTGAAAGCACCTCCACTTTACTTCCTCCTGTGTTGCCATTTAATTATTTATAATTAGCTCAACATTACGTATTGGAAACAGAAACCATGTATCATTCAATTCTCGATTTGCCAATTCTTGAACAGAATTGGCACATTGCAGGTGACTGAAAAATATTTCTTTAATTGATTACAATTTCAAATGGATATTTCTCCAAATGGACATTTCAAATGGTTTGATCAATTTAAGTGCTGATAGTATTACCTCTACTATTACTGTCACTCAACATATACAAAGCGCTTACTAGGTCTCAGTCACTATTCGAAGGTTTACACGTATTATATCATTTAACTCTTGAAACACCCTACTAAATGAGGTACCCTGATTTCTCTAATACAATTCTATCCATTTTAGAATTATAGGGTTTTTTTGGTGAATATCTTTCAAATAGCATCTCAAAATAGTTTACTCCACTATGAAATAAGTTCAGGTTTCACCAAGTTATTCTCTGATATTCATGTATTCGAGTAATTATCAACCAAAGAACTTTCTTCTACCTAAGACTGCTATTTCCTTTGATTACTTTGATTCTTTAACTTGTGTGAAAATCCTTTTAGCTATGCATTATTTAATTATCAAGCTGAAAATAATGACTTGGTTAATTCCTTTTTTCATCTGCAAACATTTGTTGAAGATCTACTATGTATCAGACACTAAGATATAAAAACGAATAATTATGGTTCTCTACCTCTTGAACTTTGCCTTTGAGGACAGGGAATAGCTTCCAGGATTTGAATGGATTGAAGAGAAGGGAATACAATTTTGCTTGAAACTTTGCCTCACTATGTGAGTTCTGCTTTCTGTTTCTAGCATGGTCAGAACATAAAGTTGAGGAAGAGAATCTACACTGTTTCACAGATTCCTCCATGCTCACTTTTTGTTTTTATTTGCTTACTTGAAATCGTTTCATGGACATACAACCACACTCATCTCAAAATGATGGAGGGGTAGATATAGTCAAAAGATATTCATTCTCAGATATATGTAGCCTCACTCAAAATTACATATAGCTATTACTTTTTGCTACAACCAATCCCTCTCTTTTCCTTATGCTTTCAGTACAATTGGGGCTTGGATACTGTTAGTCCAAACCCCACTGTGCATCAACTTGAATTAACCACACTAATGTTTAGGAGCACAATAGAAATGTTAGCATGAAAAGGAAGTGCACCAGAAATGGGTTATTGGCATAAATTTGCTCTTACCACAGGTTTGCTCTTAGAATTTCTTTCTAATTCACCTAGAAATGAAATATGATCAGCTTAACCCAGGGGAGTTTTGGGAAAACTGGCTCAAGATAACGATACTATAAACAAGTAAGGATTTTTCAAAGTAGAATTGTAATTTAATAATATGTAATATTATATAACTGATGGCAGCAAGTTTAGTATTGTCCTTATCTGATTTACCAAAGTCCGTCTGTCTGATTTACCAAAGTCCTTTGAAATGCAATGTTGTTTCTGGTCTAATTCCATCACAACTTTTGGCCTGAGTGTTGTTTATTGTTTTTGTCCTCAAAAATCTTTCTACTGTGACCCCTTCTCTCCCTCTTTCCCCTTTACGCTGTCATGTCTTGGTGGGACACACACCTAGGAATTCCTTTACCAAGAATTTTTATTCCTTTAATGTCCTGCAACTTATGAATTATTTTCCATCAATATGTTTAGAGATAAAGGGTAATGTTCAGAATCATATTCTCAAATATGTCAGACTTGTCAGGAGGCTGGCTGTCCAGTGGTAAGGCAAACAGCTCTGGCATGCTGTTCCAGCCTGAATTTCCACCAATCTCCCCAGTGAGTTTCCTGGATTGAAACGAAACTTCTTAATGTTCACTGCTCAAGTTCAAGAATTCCTGAGCATTTTTGCCAAAATCACAGTCATCTCTGGAAGAAGACTCTTTGTGGAAGCCCTGAGGAGCCACCTAAGAAAGAGTTCAAGCCATGCTCATTGCTTTGGGTTACTGAGTTTGTGGGGTTTGCCTCCCGAGAATCTGATTGTGGGCAGGGAGGGTCTGGCTGTAGGACCTTCAAGGAGAGAATCTGGCTGAGAATGATCCAGGCTTGTGTGAGTGACACAGAATAACATCACAGGTGAAAGGAGTCAGAAGTCTGAGAGTGCTGGTGCTTGCTTGAACGTGTCCCCAGGCCATCCTTAAACTCAGTGAGGTCTGTTAATAAATGGAAAGAACTGACGTACTGAACTCAGGAGCTCTGAGGCTCAGGAGGCCTGCTCTGGGATGTGGGAGGAGGATGGGACAGGAGGATATCTGCAGTTGGGCAGGTGCACACCAGCCATCCCACAGCTTCAGCCTGGGTGGGGAAGGGTTGGGGGAGCAGATGGTACAGCGGCAGCAGGATTCTAATGGCACATCACAGTGTGGATCCCAAAGAGATGTACACACCCACTCCTGTACTATTTTTTAGTTGTGTATTGTCTGGTGGCTGCAGGGCTGGGCAGAGACAAGGTGGCCTCTAGCAAAGATCAGAGTCCAAGGCAGGTGGGTCTTGTGGAGGACATGCTGCTGCCATAGGGGGACCCTACCCTCCAAGGCCTGGGTCATAGCAACTCCAGCAGGTGCAGTGCCCAGGAGGGCAGAAGAGTAGAAGATCGTTTTTGTGGAAATCCAGTTCTGAGAGAAGATAAACCATATCCCGTGATTCTCAAAAATCCTTGTGGGAAGGAAGAAGGGTCTGGCAATATCTTAAATTCCTAAGACAGTATGTATGTTGGATCCAGGATAACTTGGCCTCTACTTAGATAAGTGCAGTCGGAGAAGAGATGGAGTGGAATTCTTCACCTTCTCCGCATTTCTCTGTAGGACCTATGAACTGTTGTCTCCATACATCTAAAGCACCACGCTTCATACAGAGCTAACTTTCTGATCCTAAACACCTCCACACGGCAAGAAACCCAGAGGTCCAGAGAGGAGACCCCTCACCAAACAAATAGGAGAGCCCATTTCTCTCTCTCTCCCAGTTAAGACCCCCCCCTTTGTTATGGGATGTGGTTACTATAGTGATGTGATAGAGAAAAATGAGAGAGAATTTAGAGTGAGGTTTCAGTAACATAGGCCTTGAGCTGTATTCGTCTTGGGAGCTGAGCTGGAGACATCCCCTTACCTAATACTTGTGATGTTGACATCATCATGAATCAATAGTGTATCCCAAGAGTCTGCAGATCAGTCTCTGTCTTTGCTGCGGTTTCACCACTGAAGGAGAGGTGTCTGAAAGTGTCACACTGCAGGTGATGGTGTTGATAGGTAAGTGGCATGATGCCCACCTTGCTCCAGGTACTGTTCTAGAAATACTGTGGGGAACAAGCCAGCAAAGCCCCTGTTCTCCTGGAGTTACATGCTAGTGGGTGGAGAAGGATAACTAGAAAGGTGATGTTGCAATTTCGAATAGTAATCCGTGCTGGGAAGAAAATCAAATGGGGTACAGGGGTTGAGTGAAACTGGATTTCAGTTGACAGCAGGGCCTTTTGGAAATAGAGTGGGATTTCAGATTCTATGGTGAAGCAACAGACTGAGTATGAATGTGGTGGCCTCCAGACAGGACAACCCTGGGGGTGATTTGCATATAGCATACTGTAGAGAACCACTGAAGGGCCTTGTTGATCCTCTATCATTTAGAACATAGATTTATTATTCTGCTCACATTTGTATGTGAAAGAAAAACCATGTGGTAGGTGAGTGTAGTTAGTGAATCACCAACTGCACTCTTTCTTCCACATCTGGATTTAAAGAGCACCTGCATTTGGAAGGTAGAAGAGAGAGAAGCAGAGTCCTTGACAAACATGAAATATCTCTCATTCCTCTAGAATTAGCAATCCAATGTAGGGATCACTTAGCCCCCAAGAACCCCACAATTCTCACTTGAGAGTTTTCTTGGTTAGAGGCTACCATGATTGCTCCAAAATGTGTACCAAAGTATTGACAATAGCTACCAATCATATCCCTGATTATAGGGCTTTTACAAACATCACCTCTAATACTGCATTCCATTTAATAATCTGTAATCCAAGGCTCAGAAAGGTCAAGGCAATTTCTCAAGTTTACATTGCTAATTAACAATGTGAATGTATTAAACTCAGATCACATTGCAATCTATCATTCCCGCTAAGCATGTGGTACTTCTTACACCTTAAATCTTTCTTCCTTTGCTACAGGTAGTAAGGACTTGGTAAATTTGAATTTCTTTGAGTGCATGGAGCTTGCATCAGGAACTCATATAGTTTTTTTTAAATTAACATATAATGCATTATTAGCTCCGGAACTCATATAGTTTAAGAAAAAAACCTGTAAAGGCTCAATTCTTTCAGCTTCCCACCTGCTAAAACCATTTTGCTAAGAATATTTATAAATTGAATTTGATTTTTTCTCTTTTGTGTACATGCAGAGATATCACAAATTTTAGAATAGACCAAATTTAGCAATGGGGGAATTAAAGATGTAAAGTATTTGCACGATCCACACAAAATCACTCAACTCAGGTTGAAGATACATAAACTGAAGTCTACAGTCTAGGTACACTGGAAAGAAAAGATAAATTTCTGAAAATTTCTAGGTAAAACTTAGAATGTCTACAATGTATGATATTGTATGTGCACTTTTAAAAAGATTATGGCATGCATAGGTGATTCAGAATGAAACAATGTGATCATACTTCTAGTGTTCTCTTTGAGTCTAAAAACTTAATATTTTAAGGAAAGAACCAATAATGTATCCTGAGTGATCCTCAAATAAAGTATTTGAGTTTTATGGCTGATGTTTTCCCTCCAATTTGCCAAAACTCTGTGTTCAGAAGATCATGTTCACTAATTCAATATTGATTTACTCCTAGATCTTCTTTTGTCCTCCTGGGTTCTCACAGTGAGTTGATGCTTCAAGATAAAGGAAAATTTTGAAAAATAGAAAGATTGAACTATTCTGTAAACCCAGCTCTCTTTATGCACATTTGTCTGCTTTCCAGCTTAAGGCAGAGGTGATATGAACGCTGACCCAAATTTAAAATTTATTTTTAGGATCTGCTCAGGGTAGTGTCATTTTAAACTTTTCACTTAACATTATAGAACCTCATTATATTACTTTGTCCTAGTAAATGGGGGAAGGGGAATGGCTTTGTTTAGTCATTATCTGTGGAGTAATATTCACTTCTCTTCCATGCTAACACATTTCCTCCTGTTAATAGAGGATAAATTATTTGAGACACAGTCTTACATGTCTGGTCTTCCATTAGATCATAAATTCCTCGAGGAAATGGACAGCTTTGTCTCTGGCATCTAGCGCAGAACATCACATGAAACTGATGCTCAATAAATTTTTATTGGTTGAGTTAATGAAATGGAAAAAGACTACACCAACACATTTAGCAATTTGCTTTTCCTTCTGAATACTTCACCATTTTAATTAATAGTAACTCCATCCCTCTAGCCACTCAAACAAGGCAAACAAGCAAGCAAGGAAGCAAAAAGCCACCACCTGTGTCACCAACAAAACGCTGTAGTCATCCTGAAATATTTCCCTATACCTCATATCCAATCTGGTGAAAATCTAACTGGTTCTACCCTCAACACACATCTCATAATTCTGTCCCTTTTCTTCTTCCCTTTTGCTATTGGGAAGTTCCTTTTCCTCCTTTGCTAGGATTATTAAAATTGTTTCCCAACAAGCCACTTCTGACCTTGTCTCCGTGTGGTCTCCTCACTACACAGCAGTCTGTGACATCCTTTAAAGTCTTAAGTCACGTCATGCCATCCTTGTACCAAATCATGACAGTGACTTCTGACCATGTTCAGAGTAAAACCCAGTAATTCCAATAGGACTGTGAGGCCCTGCATGAGCCTGTGTCATATGACCTCTCAAAATTCATGCCTGCCTTGCTTCCCTCACTGCTGTGCTGTGGTGACAGCCGTTGACTAGCATTCCTTGATCACACCAGTCCTGCTCCCTCCCAGCGCCTTTGCATTTGCATTCCTTCTGCCTGAAACACTTCCCAATATCCACAGAACTTATCCCTCACTTCACTGAGGTCTTTCCTCCAATGCAGTTCCTCAGTGAAGCTTTCCCAGGCAATGCTCTCAAACATCAACACTACTCCCACCTAACCCTTCCCAGACTGTGTTTCTTCTTTATCACTTGTTGCTATCTATGCCCTTATATATTTACTTATCTTTATGTTTCACCAGAAGCTTCTCTAGAAGTTCCACTTCTAGAGTGGAATTTTTGTTTGTGTCTCCGTCTGTTTGCTTTGCTTTCTTGTGTCGGTTTTCTGTGTTAGGAAAGGTATTCCTACATTCTAGCAGTTTACAACCCGCATCATCCGAACTTAGCAGCTACAGGAAAGAGGATAGTTTCTCCCACTTCCTCTGGAAGAAAGTATGAAGATTATTTTCTAGTGGCAAGATCATGCTCCATGTAATGATCTCGGTGTAAACTTGAGGGAAAGCAGCCATGTTTACAGACAGCATATGTTCTCATATTGACATATTGAGTAAGACTAGAGTAGCCAGACATACAATAGTCTTCTAAGAATTTTTATCCACAAGAGACTTTCAGTGACTGGGACAAATGGTCTGGAGACCCTAACATAGAAATGCAAATAGGAGTAGCTGGAGGGTGGGATGCACCAAAAAGCCAAAGCCAGTCTAGGCACAGTCAGAGCACAGGACACTTCAAAACAGTTCATTGCTTGGAGAACTTTGCCTCAAATGATAAACATTTTGCCTTGCTTTTAACAAGTAAAATAGGGTATTTCAAGGCTCTTGGTGGAAAGTATAATTTTTGTCCCAAGTGAGATTTTTTTTTAAAGTTTTTAAATTTGAATACAGTTGGCTCATGTTACATTGGTTCCAGGTATGCAACATAGTGATTCATCTTCTCTGTACATTATTCTCTGTTCACCAGCAGTGTAGCCACCACCTGTTCCTATATAATGCTATCATAATATCATTGTCTATATTCCCTACACTGTACCTTTTATTCCCAGGACTCATTCAAGCCGATAAGGGGTTAATACCCAAAATACATAAAGAACTTGTACAACTCAGCACCCAAACACAAACAATCTGATTTTAAAAATGGGCAGAGGACATTTTTCTAAAGAAGACATACAAATGGCTAACAGACATGAAAAGATGCTCAACATCACTCATCATCAAAGAAATGCAAATCAAAATCACGATGAGATATCACTTTATACCAGACAGAATGGGTAAAATATAAAAGACAGGAAATAACAAGTGTTGCTGAGAGTGTGAAGAAAAGGAACTCTCATGGGGTGTTGGTGGGAATGTAAATTGGTGCAGCCACTGTGGAAAAGAGTATAGAGTTTCCTCGAAAAAATTAAAAGTAGAAATGCCATATAATCTACCTCCCCCATTTCCAGACATTAAAAAAACATAATGGCCTTTAGGGGAAAAGGGTTAACAAAATTTAACATGGTTATAATTTTTAGATTGAATGCACCCAACATGTTGAGTGTCTTTGAGAGACACTTAAAAGCAGATCTCTTATGGAGGATAGTTCTTGGGTCAGTAGGTTTTAGATTGAGGATTTTATAAAGGCACACGCACACACACACAAAAACCACCCAGAACCTGTGATTAGGCAGAGTTATAAAATATATTCCACACAGAAAAAATTCACTTTTATGTTCATAGCCACTAAGCATGATACAGAGTCCTCTCTTGGGGACAGAGAATCATCCAGGACCCCGCTGTTGGTTGGCTTCTAGGGCAGGTCCAGAGACCAAGTAAACTGAGGTAAGGAGATAACCACTGCACTTGGGCTACATGAAGACTATAGATAAATGAGTCTGAGGAGCAGCAAGGCCAAAAGTCAGATTAAGATGGGTTAAAAAGTGAATGAAAGACAGGGAAATTGAGGAGTCCAACACAGACATCTCACCTGAGAACTTGGTATTGGAAAGAAGAGCAGTATGGGATAAAATAGCCAGAGGGGAGTAAGGGGCCAAGGAAGCTTTTTTCAAAGCTGGGAGGTAAGAGAGCAGGTCTGGGAACAATCCAGTAAAAAAAGGATGCAGGAAGAGAAATAATTTAATGGCTGCCTGTATTTCTTGAGAAAGGGAGGGAAGATAGGATCCAGTGCTTAAATGAAAAGACTGGGTTTCAAAAAGGATCAGAGAAGCTTCTCTCTTGGTATCAGGAGGAGGACTGAGCATTTGCACACAGATGAAGGGCGGGACAGGAACACATCTTATAACTGGTCGGTTGCATTTCCTCAGTGAGGTTGTCAGGTATGGGACGGGATACAGCTTTCTTTGGAGTGTCTCTCAGGAAACAGGTAACTTCCCTGCATCTCAATTTCCTAACCTGTGAGATGGATACAGTATTAATGGTTGTTGTGAAGATTGATAATGTTTAAAAAAGTTAGCTCCATTCTTAGCACATAATCCTACAATAAAGGCTCGTGATATTTTTTTTCTCTCTAATGAATAGACAGCCTCCTCTTTACCATCATTGAAGAAGAAGCTCTGTAATTTCATATCACGGTATAAACCAGAGCTGGGGAAGGGGTATGAGCATTAGTGTTTATAGTAGAATGAAATGAGTAAGCAGGGAGGTTTGTTGGAAATTGGATCTGTTCAGACATATATGGTGTTAGGACTGATAAAGCTGATAGTTTCAAAGACTCTTGAAATACTGTGTGAATAAAAACTGCACACAGATTGCAAAAAAACCCCCCACAACAACTGAAAAGAGATACTAATTATTATTAGTTAAAACATTTGCTTAGAGGTGTAAAAAATTTAATATCTATTTTAGGCTATAAATGTGTTGGATTTGGTTGAGTCTGCATATTTGAAAACTTTTTATAATCTGGAAAGTTAGTGAGATAAGAGTGTGTGTCATGATGAGATTTCACTCAAGTCAAGCAAAGATTTATATATTGCCCTTCACTTAGAAGGACTTCGTTATGAGTATTTTGAAATGAACATGTCAGAACTGCAGTTATGATTTCTTTGCATGATTAAGATTTCTCTGTCTGATGATTTTGAAAGGCAAGATTTTTGGCATTTCTCTCCTCAAAGCAGCTGTTCTGGCTTTGGATACAGGCTGAGTTTGAGAGTTGAAAGTGAAAAAGATCTTATAGTCTCAATCAGTACATATTTTACCATTAAATTCAGCTACTTTTAATGTTTGAAAAAAAAAACATTTAGCTGTTTAAAAATGTTATTTTCAGGGGTGCTCAGTTGGTTACGCTTCCAACTCTTGCTTTTAGTTCTGGTCGTGGTCTCAGGGTGATGAGATCCAGCCCCAAGTTTGAGTCCAGGCTCAGCGGGGAGCCTGCTTGACGATTGTCTCCCTCTGCCTCTTCCCCCACTTGATCCCAGGATCTCTCTCTCTCAAATAAGTAGATAAATCTTTAAAAAAATGCTATTTTCACCTGTCAAGTAGATGTCAAAAATGTTGAATGCCACGATGAGGCAAAAATATTGATATCAAATATATTGATGTGATATATTGATATCAAATATCAAAAATATTGAGGGGATCCTGGGTGGCTCAATCAGTTAGGCACTGATTCTTGGTTTTGGCTCAGGTTATGATCCCAGGGTTGTGAGATCAAGCCCCGTGTCGGGCTCTGTGCTCAGTGTGGAGTCTTCTTGAGATTCTCTGCCTCTCCCTCTGTCCCTCCTTCCCCCCCTCCAAAATAAATAAATAAAATCTTGCAAAAATATTGATACACTTTCATGTTTACTCTTTTAAGGAATGCTGCTTTTCAATTTCTTTCTTCCTTCCTTCCTTCCTTTTTCTTCCTTTGTAGGTTTCTCTATTCTTTTATCTTCAGCATGACTTTAAGCTCAGATCACCAGACTGCAGGACACTGGAGCTGAAGGAATGTTTCTTTTTTCATCTGAATTTTCAAAGTAAAAAGGCAAAAAAAAATAACTTATAGATGGTAACAATAATCTGACATGGCTATATAACATATGTGTAGAATATGAAGCAATTTAGTAATTTTACACTGAGATTTTCAAATTGTGTTTCTCTTAACAAAGTATTAAATATAAACAATCTTTTTTTAAAAGATTTTTATTTCATTTATTTCACAGACAGAGATCACAAGTAGGCAGAGAGGCAAGCAGAGAGAGAGAGAGGAGGAAGCAGGCTCCCTGCCGACCAGAGAGCCCGATGCAGGACTCGATCCCAGTACCCTGAGATCATGACCTGAGCCAAAGGCAGAGGCTTTAACCCACTGAGCCACCCAGGCCCCCCTAAATATAAACAATCTTAAATGGGGGCATTTTACTGCCTTTTTCTTTCTTACTTTTCTGTCCTTTCCCACCTTGGACAAAATCTTGACCAGTTATGTTCTATGTACTCTAGTACTTATTTTAGGATATCTCATTTGAAATTCAAAAAAGTATTTCATCTACCAACTAAAATTATTGAAATCAGTGAATACAGCACAAGCCCTGCAGATTTCACAGGAAAAATAAGGCTATGGTTGGACAGTATCTCAGCCTCTTACCCATGTTATCCCCTGGACATCCCCTTCCCATCAGCATCAGTGGGAGAAATGGCTTCTCCATGTCCTAGCCATGTGTCCTTGATTCCTTTAGATCCTACCCTTTTGACTATTTCATCTTCTTCCTCTTTGTCACCTTCTTATTTAATAATGTTTAAGAATTTTAAAACACTTATTGTTTTGTCTCTAGTCCAATTCATCATTTAGCTATCAAAGTTAGCTAAGATCTATTTTCCTCCAACTCCTACAAAACAGGATTCTAAAAGAGTGTTCTTTTTCCTAATCCACTGACACCTGCTTCAGCCTTCACTAATTCACTGAAATTATCCCCATTCATGACCTTCTAGTTGTTAAATTCAATGAATTTTTTCAGTCTTTATCTGATACCGATGGGAATTACTATTCAAAATTGCTGGCTTAAAGGTAAGAGAAGGTTATGAGATCAAGAAGAAAGTATTTCCAATAAGATCCACCATTTTCCTCTGAAAAGTAACCATCTACAAAAAAACATGTGTGGGTTTGGTCCTGTCCTTCATCACTGGGTTACAGCACTACTTAAATGTTTGTAAAACATCTGAACAGAGTCTGCTTTTCTTTCTGTTTTTTTTTTCCTTCTCAAAAATGAACTGAAGGGTATGATTTAGGCAGCACATTTCTCTCTTCTGCTCATGTGTGTGACTGTCATTAGGCTTCTGCAGCAAGCATGGCCAACTGTGAACAGTTTAACTATGGTTTATACATGATAGATAAGTTCCAGGGATGTTGTCCATTTGCAGCTGAGGATGGGTCTCTGAATTGCCCTTTTTACCTGGACATGACCTGAATACCCACATGAACTCCTAGGTGGAGCAGTAGAATTTAAGCAGTGTTTAAAACCAGACTCCAGGCTCTGGAACCAGACTGCGTGGTAGATGGCACAGTGCTGCAGTTTGGGTATGTTACCTAACACCCTGTTCCTCAGTTTCCTAATCTGTAAAATAGAAACAATTGTAATAAGTTATTATTTGTGTTGAAAGAGGTGTAAATCTTTTAGGAAAGACCTCGATATCTAGGAAGCACTCAATAAGCTTTAGCTGGTATTAGTATTAGAATTAAAATTGGAATTAAGATGAGGATGAAAATAGCATGAGAATTTGTATTTAGCATGTTATTGGGCTGGCTTTAGGCTCACCAGTGAAACCCCATGTCTAAATTTTGGAAGAAAGATGAGGAAAGGGGAGACCAGAAATCACAGCAAAAAATGGGCAAGGTCACAGTAAATGACAATTATTTATGTGGAGACTACCTTAATACACATAATAGTGAGAATATATCTGCCTTTAAATGATAAGTAGATGTTTTAAAAAAATCACATGTCTTTGTAGTAAAGAAATGCCAATTGGTTTGAAATACAAAATTACAATAATAAACCTTCTAATACCTTTTGAATGCATTTTAGGCTCTACTCTGTTGAGTAACCTACCTGCCGGCATTTAGAATAGTAAATTAATAGCTATTTTAAAAAGCAGACAAAAAGACATTTCTGGTCTACTTAGTTTCTTAAAAAACATGAGGTTATGGATAGCCCTTTTAAAAATTATATTTCCATAAACCAGACTAAGCTGTTAGTTTTCTACTATGTCAGGCCTTGCTCTTTGTGTAAATATGAATGCAAATTTTCCACTAAATAATAGGTGCAAAGTCTTAGCCGTGACTCATTTCCCTCATTTATAAAACAAGGGGGTACACTAATGACAAGATGTCTCACATCTCTTGCAGGGTTGTTATCGACTATGTGACTCTGGGTGTAAAGCAATTACACAGACATACCCTCACGTTACTCTTGAGTTATTGTTGCCACAGGGTGCTGTAATCACATTACGTAGAAAAAAAAAAAAATCATGGCTCTATCAAATGGAAATTTGCTGTCGGTTTTCAACTTAAATTATAAGCAGATAATGGTTTCAAAAGGAATTTAAAATGTCTTTGGTGGGTCCTCTGGGTGGTGTAAATTGGTTGAGCTTCCGATTCTTGGTATTGGCTCAGGTTGTGATTTCAGGGTCCTGAGATCGATCCCCACATGGGGCTCCATGCTCAGCAGAGAGTCTGCTTGAGACTCTCTTTCTCCCTCCATCCCTCCCCTGCATTCTCTCTCTCTCTCTCTCTCAAATAAGTAAATCTTTAAAAATAAATCTTATAAATAAATAATAAATAAATAAATAAAGTGTCCCTGACATTGACATTGTTCTCTATCTTTCTTTCTCTTTCTTTCTTTCTTTCTTTCTTTCTTTCTTTCTTTCTTTCTTTCTTTCTTTCTTTCCTCTTTCTTTCTTCTTTCTTTCTTTTTTAAATTAACATATAATGTATTATTAGCCCCAGGGGTACAGGTCTTTGAATTGCCAGGTTTACACACTTCACAGCACTCACTATAGGACATACCCTCCCTAATGTCCATAACCCAACCACCCTCTCCCTATACCCCTCCCCCCAGCAACTCTCAGTTTTTTTTTTTTGTGAGATTAAGAGTCTCTTTTGGTTTGTCTCCCTCCCAATCCCATCTTGTTTCTTTTCTTCTTTTCCTACCCCCCAAACCCCCCATGTTGCTTCTTGACTTCCTCATACAAGCGAGATCATATGATAGTTGTCTTTCTCTGATTGACTTATTTCGCTAAGCATAATACCCTCTAGTTCCATCCACATCATCGCAAATGGCAAGATTTCATTTCTTTTGATGGCTGCATAGTATTCCATTGTGACATATACCACATCTTCTTTATCCATTCATCTGTTGATGGACATCTAGGTTCTTTCCATAGTTTGGTTATTGTGGACATTGCTGCTATAAACATTCGGGTGCACATGCCCCTTCGGATCACTACGTTTGTATCTTTAGGGTAAATACCCAGTAGTGCAATTGCTGGGTTGTAAGGTAACTTTATTTTCAACTTTATGAGGAACCTCCATGCTGTTTTCCAGAGTGGTTGCACCAGCTTGCATTCCCACCAACAGTGTAGGAGGGTTCCCCTTTCTCCGCATCCTCGCCAGCATCTGTCATTCCCTGACTTGTTAATTTTAGCCATTCTGACTGGTGTGAGGTGGTATCTCATTGTGGTTTTGATTTGTATTTCCCTGATGCCGAGTGATGTGGAGCACTTTTTCAAGTGTCTGTTGGCCATCTGGATGTCTTCTTTACAGAAATGTTGGTTCATGTATTCTGCCAATTTCTTGATTGGATTATTTGTTCTTTGGGTGTTGAGTTTGTTAAGTTCTTTATAGATTTTGGATACTAGCCCTTTATCTGATATGTCGTTTGCAAATATCTTCTCCCATTCTGTCAGTTGTCTTTTGGTTTTGTTGACTGTTTCCTTTGCTGTGCAAAAGCTTTTGATCTTGATGAAGTCCCAATAGCTCATTTTTGCCCTTGCTTCCCTTGCCTTTGGCAGTGTTCCTAGGAAGAAGTGGCTGCAGCTGAGGTTGAAGAGGTTGCTGACTGCGTTCTCCTCGAGGATTTTGATGGATTCCTTTCTCACATTGAGGTCCTTCATCCATTTTGAGTCTATTTTTGTGTGTGGTGTAAGGAAATGGTCCAGTTTCATTCTTCTGCATGTGGCTGTCCAATTTTCCCAACACCATTTGTTGACGAAACTGTCTTTATTCCATTGGACTTTTCTTTCCTGCTTTGTTGAAGATTGGTCGACCTTAGAGTTGAAGGTCTATTTCTGGGCTCTCTATTCTGTTCCATTGATCTATGTGTCTGTTTTTGTGCCAGTACCATACTGTCTTGATGACGACAGCTTTGTAATAGAGCTTGAAGTCTGGAATTGTGATGCCACCAACTTTGGCTTTCTTTTTCAATATACCTCTGTCTATTTGAGGTATTTTCTGGTTCCATACAAATGTTCCATTTCTTTGAAAAAAAAAATGGATGGGGTTTTGATAGGGATTACATTAAATGTGTAGACTGATTTAGGTAATATAGACATTTTCAAAATATTTGTTCTTCCAATCCAGGAGCATGGAACATTTTTCCATTTCTTTGTGTCTTCCTCAATTTCTTTCACAAATACATTATAGTTTTCTGAGTACAGATTCTTTGCCTCTTTGGTTAGGTTTATTGCTAGGTATCTTATGGTTTTGGGTGCAATTGTAAATGGGATCCACTCCTTAATTTTTCTTTCTTCTGTCTTGTTGGTGTGTAGAAATGCAACTGATTTCTGTGCATTGATCTTATATCCTGACACTTTACTAAATTCCTGTACAAGTTCTAGCAGATTTGGAGTGGAGTCTTTTGGGTTTTCCACATAAAGTATCATATCATCTGCAAAGCATGATAGTTTGACTTCTTCTTTGCCGATTTGGATGGCTTTAATTTCTTTTTGTTGTCTGAGTGCTGAGACTAGGACTTCTAGTACTTTGTTGAAGTACTAGAAGTACTAGCAGTGGTGCTAATGCACATCCCTGCCATGTTCCTGACCTTAGCGGAAAAGCTCTCAGTTTTTCTCCATTGAGAGTAATATTTGTGGTGGGTTTTTCATAGATGGCTTTGATGATATTGAGGTATGTACCCTCTATCCCTACACTTTGCAGAGTTTTGATCAGGAAAAGATGCTGTACTTTGTCAAATGCTTTTTCAGCATCTATTGAGAGTATCATTATTTTTTTTTTTTGGTTCCTGTTCTTTCTTTTATTAATGTATTGTATTACATTGATTGATTTGTGGATGTTGAATCAAGCTTGCAGCCCAGGAATAAATCCTACTTGGTTGTGGTTAATAATCCTTTTAATGTACTGTTGAATCCTATTGGCTAGTATTTTGGTGAGAATTTTCGCATCTGTGTTTATCAAGGATATTGGTCTGTAATTCTCTTTTTTTATGTTTTAATTATTATTATTATTTTTAATTAATTAATTTATTTTTATTTCTTTTCAGTGTAACAGTATTCATTGTTTTTGCACCACACCCAGTGCTCCATGCAATACGCGCCCTCCCTAAAACCCACCACCAGGCTTCCCTAAGCTCCCACCCCCCACCCCTTCAAAACCCCTCAGGTTGTTTTTCAGAGTCCATAGTCTCTCATGGTTCACCTCCCCTTCCAATTTCCCTCAAATCCCTTCTCTCCATCTCCCCATGTCCTCCATGTTATTTGTTATGCTCCACAAATAAGTGAAACCATATGATAATTGACTGTCTCTGCTTGACTTATTTCACTCAGCATAATCTCTTCCAGTCCTGTCCATGTTGCTACAAAAGTTGGGTATTCATCCTTTCTGATGGAGGCATAATACTCCTTTTTGATGGGATCTTTGTCTGGTTTTGGGATCAAGGTAATGCTGGCCTCATAAAATAAGTTTGGAAGTTTTCCTTCCTTTTCTATTTTTTTTGGAGCAGTTTCAGTAGAATAGGAATTAATTCTTCTTTAAATGTTTAGTAGAATTCCCTTGGGAAGTCGTCTGGCCCTGGGCTCTTGCTTGTTGGGAGATTTTTGATGACTGCTTCAATCTCCTTTCTGGTTATGGGTCTGTTCAGGTTCTCTATTTCTTCGGTTCTGTTATGGTAGTTTACATGTCTTTAGGAATGCATCCATTTCTTCCAAATTGTCAAATTTGCTGGCGTAGAGTTGCTCATAATATGTTCTTATAATTGTTTGTATTTCTTTGGTGTTGGTTGTGATCTCTCCTCTTTCATTCATGATTTTATTTATTTGGGTCCTTTCTCTTTTCTTTTTGATAAGTCTGGCCAGGGGCTTATCAATCTTATTAATTCTTTCAAAGAATAAGCTCCTAGTTTCATTGATTTGTTCTTTTTTTTTTTTTTTTTTTTTTTTTTTTTTTTTTTTTTTTTTTTTTTTTTTTTTTTTTTTTTTTTTTTTTTTTTTTTTTTTTTTTTTTTTTTTTTTTTTTTTTTTTTTTTTTTTTTTTTTTTTTTTTTTTTTTTTTTTTTTTTTTTTTTTTTTTTTTTTTTTTTTTTTTTTTTTTTTTTTTTTTTTTTTTTTT